>PVKU01008294.1:0-75544 GCA_004027475.1 Anoura caudifer
TTTTTTTTTTTTTTTTTTTTTTTTTTTTTTTTTTTTTTTTTTTTTTTTTTTTTTTTTTTTTTTTTTTTTTTTTTTTTTTTTTTTTTTTTTTTTTTTTTGGTCTAGTCACAGCTGTGACATAGTGAGGGGTGGAGCCTTAGGTGTTCCCCAGGGTGGGACAGCCCAGTCGCTGGATAGTGACGCTGTATGTGGGGGCAGGGTCTGAGAGGAGACAATGGGACTTGCTCTGCTCACTCTTGGATTCCAGTCCCTTCCACTGCTTCCCCTTTGCCTGGATTGTCTTCGTGTGAATGTTGGACCACCTGGTCAGCCAGCTGCCTTGTGCGGCCTCACTGGTCCTGCACAGTTGCCACCCCGTGCCCAGGGTCTGCTAGTTGCCGCCTGTGCACCTGGGGGCTGCCAGCCGCTGCTGCCTGCGTGCCGGGTCCGCACCTCCGCTTTTTCCTGCCATGACTCCGCCCCTCTTACCGGTCTGGATGAATGGTTGTTGGACTTCCAAACAGTTTGATTTTCTGAGTTCTGGTTGTTTTCTTGTTTCTAAATCTTTGTTGTCCTTAATTTTGGTTGTGAGAGGAGGCACAGTGTGTCTGCCTACGCCTCCATCTTGGCCGGAAGTCCTACCTTCATTTCTTGATCTATATGCGTATCTCCCACCCCAATTGTGACCTGAAATGGCCACCCATACACAATTTCATAAGGACTCAACTGAATCCTGCTTCGAGGAGCCACCCTTATCCTGAGCAGGGCAATAGGCAAAGCTTGATGCCAATGGAGACGAGTTTCTTGACACAGCTTGGCTGTGTTTTTCTTCAAGGTGTGATTCATCTTCTCTACCTTCCCAGAAGCCTGAGGTCTCCATGCCATGTGGAGTCTCCACTTGATTCTTAAAATTCACTAACCTCCTGTGTAATTTCTGAAACAAAAGCAGGTCTGTCATCAATCTGGATGCTGCCAGGGAGGCCAAAGTGAGAGATTATTTCCTTTAGTAAAGCTTTCACTGTCTCCAAGAATTTCTCCATTCTAGTAGGATAAGCTTCTACCCATCCTGAAAAAGGTGTCAACAAAGAGTAAAAAATATTTCCATCTCAGACCCTTGGCATCTGTAAAGTCTATTTGCCAATCCTCAAGTGGACACTGTCCTTGGTATTGCCTCCTTTCTCTCCTTTGATGGAGATCTGTCGTGGGGTTGTTCTTCTGGCACACAGCACATCTAGCAATTACCTTTCTTACAGCTCTAGAAATTCCAGGACCTGTGAGCCACATGGTTCGACATAGGTGGTTAATGAGTCTCTTCTATAGTGTGTGGCCTCAAGTAAATACTTCATGACTGGCTCTACTAAATGTTCAGGAAAACAGTATAGCTCCTTTCTTATTCTTTTTCCATCCACTATCAGGACCTTCTTCATCAAAATCCCAACCCTTAGCTTTCTCTAAGTCTGCAATCAAATATTCAGGGTCAAATTGTGACAAGTCCAGAACAGGTACCAAAGGCATTATAAACATTCTTTTAGCAGCCTCTTTTGCTGCCCATTCAGCCAGATTGTTGCTTCTAGCCACTTCAGTGTCCTCTTTCTGATACCCTGGGCAGTGCATAACTGCCACCTGTAAAGGTACCTGAACAGCCTCTAATAATTTTAAAATTTCTGCTGCATGCTTAATGTTCTTTTTATTTGGAGGTTAACAGTTCTTTTCTTCCTAGGTGAAACCATGTGCATGCAAAATTAGGAAAGCTTACCTTGAGTCGATACACACATTCACTCTCTCCTCACACAACAATTCCAGTATCCTCATCAATGCAATCAGTTCAGCTTTCTGAGCAGAGGTTCCTGGTGGCAAGGCCTTGACCTCCACTGCTCCTTCAAGAGTCACAACTGCTACCCAGCTTTTCCGCTTCCTTTGTCCATATAGCTGCTTCCATCTGTATAGAGAGTCCAGTCTGCTTCTTCTAGCGGATGGCCCTGTACATCAATTCTGTTAGAATACACTTCATCAGTTATCTCAGCACAGTCATGTGTTAGCACAGCCAAGTCAGGCTCCGGGAGAAGAGAGGCAGGACTTAACTTCCTTAGTTTTGAGGGAGACGTTGGGACTGTTGAGAAGAAGGGCTTGGTGCCTTCCCGTTCTTCCAGGAGTGAGCTGCATATTTCCCTGTTGCTCTAGCAGGCTCAGCACTGGCTGGGACACATAACTGGCATAAGCTGTCCCAAGGAAAACTTTTCAGCTTCCTGCAAGAGCTTGCAGGTGGCTGCCACTCTTAAGCAGGCTGGCCACCCCTGGACAGTGTGATCTAATTTCCTTGACAATTGTGTGATGGGCTGCAAATGTCACTAAGCATTTGGGTGAGGAACCCTAGGGCAACACCCCATCTCTCACACACATATCATTGAAAGGGCTTCAGTAGGTTTGAAAGCCCCTGAGGCTGGTGCAGAAGCCAGGTGCACCTTCAGGGACTCAAAAGCCTGAGTGCACTCCTTTGTCCACTCTAAAGGGCTATATTCCGGTCCTTTCAGAGCCTCATGCAGTGGGGTTTAGCAATGAGCCCAAAGTTTGGAATCCAAATGCAGCAGCCCCTTGCCCTCCCCAGGAATCTCTTTAACTGTATCCTGGTGTTGGGAGGGGTCCTCTGTGGACTTTTGTTGCACAGCCTGCACCATACTCAGACTTTTCTGCTCAGGGATGTCTTTCCCCCTTCCCTTAAGGAGGCATCTCTTATAATGAGAGCAAGGCCATCCCCATTAGGGTCCCAGATGGGCTCGGATAGAGGTATTGCCCTGGGAGGGCCCAGAGCTGCCTCTGGATTTTCTTGGTGTAACCTCGGAGCCTCTTATTTGCCTTATCCAACACCAGCCTCTGCTCATCCTCCGTAAGCAAGATATTTAATAAGGCTTATATGTGAGCCCAATTGGGATGATGGGTGGCAAAAACTGATGCAACCAAATCAGTCATTTTAGTAGGATTGTTACAGAGAAACAGAAGGTCCGTTATTGTCTGCCGCTTTATGGAAAAATGCCTCTCAAAGCCAGAGATTTGTGAAAAGGAAAGGAAATGTTTATTTAATACTATACAGAGTTAAAGTAGCAACTTAACTTCATTAAAATATCAAAGTCCTTTAGGATACCCACAGACGCCCACAGTGCTTCCTATCTCCCTCTGCCCTAAGTCAGGGTACCGTAATTGCAAGGAAGAGAAGCACACGTCTGGGATCCAGGCTCTTGACACCGTCAGCTGTGTCTTCATCTAGGCAGGATCTCTAATTAATCCAAAGCCATGTGGCACCTTCTCATGGCCTACTGGCAAGAGTTCTTTCACCCTTCTTCCAGGCAAAATATCTCTTGTTCCCAGGCCACACAGCCAAAGGGAGCACCCCAAAGCCGCGTGGTCCTTCTTCTACCAAAGCTGTGGGGAAGGGGTCCCCACTCTGGCAAAACCACGTGGCTCTCTCTCTTCACCAAAGCTGCAGGGGTCTGCACTCTGGTGAAACCGCGTGGATCTTCCCCTCTGGCAAGGCTGCGAGAGGGTCTCCACTTGGGCAAAGCTAAGTGGCAATTCTCTGCTAAAGCCACATGGTGATTTTCCCTCACAGGGCTGTGAGGGTCCTAACTCTGGTGAAAGCACATGGATTCTCTCTCAATGGCTGCTGTGTCTCTGTTCAAATCCCTGCGCCAAATCTCTTCTGTACCCCCATTTCCTACAATGTTACACCTGCCAGCATTCCTGTATATTCCAAGTTTTTGGGGGATGCCATCATCAGTCTGGGCAGGTGTGTCCCCATTTTCTGGAGCCAATCTTCTCCAAGCTCCCACGAAGGTGCTATAACTTGGGGTTCCTCCCCCAGTCAAGTCTTGGGGGGAGTCCTTTCCATCCCCCTGGCTCAGAGCATGGCCACAGCTATTTAACACATCTAATCCACCAGCCAAAGGCTATAGATATGTTAAAGGACCATGCCATGGATTAGCAGCTCTGCATGTACCTGCTCCCTGTGTCCCTTCCCCCAACTCATACCTGTGGGGGAAGGGGTGAGGACATCTTATATGTCCCTCTAATATTCCTTGGACACCCTGAGTTCTGGGCCCCATTCCAAATCCCTATTTTTGGGCCCCCCCTCCTGGCTGCACTGTGCATCAGGATCATCTCTATAAGAAGGGCGTGAGCTTTCCCAGTTTAACAGATTCGATGTAGAAAATGGAGTATGTACGTGCCCAATAACATCCAGCAGGCTGGCCCTCTGGGCCCACTCCCACTGCAAGTCTTCACAAAGGATATTGCCCTGCCTCAGTAGGGGCCCTTTCTCCACTGAATTTGGTTCCCTGACCGGTTCCAGATGGTGATGCCAGTTCAGGCCCACTTTCCCAGTTGCCACAGCCAAGTAGATCCCCTGGGGCTGTGGGAATTCTGAGTAGTTTGCAGCAGTCATAATATCTAGATCTTCCAGGTCCCTGTCCTCTGAGCTTTTACCTTTCACATGCAAATTCCCCTTTTCTCTGAGCCATTAACTTTTTTAAAAAAAATTCTGCATCTTTATCATGTAAACTAAAAAAAAAAAACAAAAACAAAAACAAAAAAACCCACTTCTAGGTAAGGCATTTTGTCCCAATTTCCTGATTTTTGACAAAACGACTTCAGTTACAGTATAATACGGTAATTTAAAGACCCATTCAGTGCCCAGCACTCTCCTGAGTCTAAATTATACAGGACACAAGCTGAACAGTATTACAATAACACCATATTCACTCTAGTTATACATTTATAAATCGATGAATTACCCAGAACTCACCCAATGGGCTGTTTCCCAGAACGAAGGCTTTTCCCCCTATTCTACCAGATGGAGCTCCAAACAGCGGGTGAGCAAACAAATAAAAAGACGTCCTTTTCCAAACAGAGCTCCTTCAAGCAAAGGGTACCCAAACGAAATCAGATGTCATTTTTTCAAACTGAGCTCTGTAACCCAGAAAGGAACCTTTACCAGACAACCTAAGTCATGACGTGGGATTTTAACCTGAACCAGAAAGTGCAATGATTCAATCATGTGTGATAAACGATGAGATGTGCTGGGAGCTTGGGGGAGAATCCCCCAGTGAAATCACTTGGCAGCTGCATGGGATTCTCCGAATCCAAACCCGGGGCCTTTCAGCTCAGCCAGCCAATGGGACTCCCCACCAAATACTCAGAATTACCTGAGCTTCTCCAAGTCTGTCCCAGAACGGAGTTGCCAAAATATGAAACCGGAATACACCGGCATTCAGGGTGCCTGTTACTACCAAACCCAATAAGCAGAGATAGAGATTGACTTGTTATGTGTACTTTATTCAGATGGCAGGCGATCTGAGAAGATGGTGGGTTCATACCCTAACAGACCATCTTACATTTTCTTTCCAGGCCAATGTTTTTATAACAGGGAATAAACAAGGTGTGGTGAGGGGGTTTGAAGTTCAAGGAAAGTTAGGTGAAAGAGACTGCAGCATTCTTGCCCCAGAGTAGTTTGCTGTTCCCAGCGTGGGTGGTTGTCTGTCTCTCCCTGGAACACAAAGGCCCGGATGCCTCCACTTGTCCCCAGGCTGTAATCTTTAGCAGTGCCCCAGGAGGTGGCTGTTTTCCCAGGACCCAGGATGGGTCTTATCTGTAGAATATGAAACAAAAGCTTCAGATTAACATATGCTTTATGTACTAGGCTCATAACTATTGACCTTAAACTAAAGTTTTCCAACTCTTAAGTCCCCAATCACTCATATGAACAGAACCTTAACTTCTGGAGTGCTGTCCCCAAATCATCATATTGGTACAAGGATATCCTATGCCTACACACATGTGACCCAGATTTGGGCAGTGAACAGCTTTCGGTTTGGATGTAGCTAAGGGGCATCCGATGGTGGTATGTAATTGGTAGTTGTTTGCACAGGTTTGGAGATCAGATTAGGAATGTTAGCTGTAAACAAACCTAAGTATTCTCTCACCAAAATGGATTCATTTGGGAGAAATTAAAGGATTGTTATCCAGTTTGTGCATACATGGTGAGCCAGAAGCTGAAGAAGATTAAGAAGCATTAAACCCCTTTTACACAAGGGAAGAGCAAGTTAGGGGGAGGGGCTGTTACAACCACAGAGGTCTGTTGTAAACACAGAGGTCTCCCGGTAGGGCTTTAGTGAAGGACACACATTGTGAGAGCTCCTACCTTAGGCCTGCCCCACCCTGCCCCTCAGTAGCACCTAGCTGACTGACTAGGTGAAAGATAATTGAAGAAAGAACTAGAGTGAGAAGGTGCTTAGGATGGAACCCTGGGGAATAGCAGTACTTCAGAGGCCAGTGGGGGAGCTCAAGGAAAGTATGCATAGCCAGAGGCAGGAGGGAGAACTGAGAAGACAAATCATAAAAGCTCAGGGACCTGAGTGTTACAAGAAGAAAACTGTTATCAGTATCAAATACTGTTGATGGAGGGGGTAAGACAATAACTAAAAGGTATCCACTGGATTTAGCAACAAAGAGACCAGTAGTGTGACTTTTGACCCAGTAGCTTCAATGTTGTAGTGGAAACAGTAGCCACTGTGTTAAGGAAAGGATTCCACCTCATATAGATGATTCTTGGACACACTGGTGGTTTGTCAGCTGCGGTAGAGCACTTTTCTTCTCAAAGGAACAAATGGGACATTTGTACCCAAAGGACAAAAAAGAAAAAAAAAAAAAACAATGTTAGTAGTATTTTCTCCTACAAGTTTTTCTTAAACCTTTGGTGCCGGCTGTTGTTTATATTAGAATCTATCATAAGATGCTTTTGGATTTAGCAAACAGTGTATGCTTAGTTATTTTACGTGTATTATTGCCAGAATAATTTCATAATAAATAGTATCAAAATAGTGATTGTAGTAATGTATCTCAGGTGTTCCTCAGAAAACATTTTCAAACAGTATTCCATCAAGTATGAGAATCATGGCACCAGAATAACTTTCTAAAACACTCCTTTTTCTTCTGCTTTGCATCCCCCATCCCCATCTGTACTGTGGGTTAAGAGTGGATGGATTCCCCCGCCTCCCTGCCCCACCATAAGCAGGTAGCAGTTTAACACATTTGAGAGACCAAGGTGTACTCACTGAAAAAAAGATGAAAAGGACTTTGAATGTCACCCAATTCAGTGGCTTCCAAACCTGGCTAAGCATCAAAATAAATAACCTAAGCATCAAAATAAATAACCAGGGGTTGTTAAAAGACAAACCCCTGGGTCCCTGCCCTAGATCCAGATACAGTGGGTGGAGTGGGGACTGGAGATCTGTACCTTGAATAAGTGTCTTTGAATTGATAGACATTCAGCTCCTTATGGAAACGGAGGCCCAAAGCAGTCACGACTAGCCAGAAGGGTCTCAGGATTGGACCTTCGCTGTTTGGTGCTTTGGCGGGTGGCCATCAGGCCTGAAGGGCACCTGGCATGTCATTTGAGGGGTTTGGGAGAGGGCTTGGTTTTCCGGGCTCTCTAGGCTCATTGGACGTGGTGTTTCCCCGCAATTCTCTCTCCTTAGGCGACGTCGTGGACTAGCGGTTCAGCAGGTGCGACACCTGCCGCTGCCCTGGGGGCTGATTTCCTTCAGACCTCTGGTGGACACTCAAGTTTGGTTACCCCGCGCAGCAGAAGAGCGCCACCCCTCTCTGCCTCCCAGGCAGCCCAGCCTGCGACTGGGGGCGGAGCTTCCCTGCAGCCCCGCCCCTGCACGCGCGCGCCGTCGTACCCGGAACTTGACGGTCTTCCAGTCGCGGACCTGATTGGCTGATGGTGGCGGTGTACCCGGCGCGGGTTTCCCGGAGTTTGGGTTGACTTTCAGAGAATTGAGTTATGGCCACTTCGAGTCCGCGACTGCGGGAGCTCCGCGGACCCCTGCTCCCATCCAAGGCCCTGGTAGAGGAGAGCGATGACTGCCTGATGGAAGACGTGGAGGACGAAGATCCGGCGTTTGTTGATGCCGAGGAGCTCTGCAGTGGGGGCGTAAAGGCTGGCAGCCTCCCTGGGTGCCTCCGAGGTGAGGAAGCACCCGGCCCTGGGGGATATAACGGGAGATAAACAGACTGCTTTCTAGTGTGGCCCTGTCCTCAGTGGGGCCCCCCATCGCAGTTAACAGGCTTCCTCTGGAACGGCCTAGCTATTTTGTCCAACTTAGGAGAAAGTAATACTAATGTAATAGCAGCGACTTGAGCAAATAACTGTGTGTTAAGCTTGTGCTGATGCGTATTGTCTCATTTAAGGTTTACTACCCTTTGAAGGAGCTTTATAGTCGAGGATATTTATAACAGTGGGTGTTGCGCCTGTGTTCACACCCGGAATCGGGGCATGAAGTCAAATATGAGATTATTTTTCAGCTGCTTGGAAAACACACACACACCCAAGAAACACCTTCAAGGCATTATTGATTCATTGACCTTGTGTTAATAATATTGATATCCGTGTTTACCTTGTGTAATTTCCTGTGCTATAAATTATACTTATGATTGCTATTTAAGAATATTTTAATGTATAGACCGATGCTGCCCTGTGGAATTTTCTTTATAATGGTCTTGTCTTATATTTGCGCTGTCTAGTACAATTAGCCACTAGCTACATGTGGCTGTTGAGATCTTGAAATGCAGCTAGTGCAACTGAGGATCTGAACTTTAAGTCACATGACAGTGGACAGTGTAGGTTCAGACAGACAATTTTCAAGTACCTGTGGAGGGTTTAGACATTTATCCTAAAAGTATTAGTGACTGGCTACCATGTTCCAAGCAAGATGTTTGCTGCTGGTATACCCTGGAGAGATAAGATGATGAGGTTGCTATCCTAATGGAGCTTACTGTCTAGTGAATGAAGCAGACATTCTTTAAACAATCACAGAAGTAACTATAATATTACTCAGTGCTTAGAAGAAATAGTAAGGAGTGCTATGAGAGGTTACATTCATGAGATTCAGGGAAGGCTTTCCTGAGGAAGTGACAGTTAAGCCAAGGTCTGTGGTAAACAGGATAAACAGTAAGGAGGAGGACATTTAAGGTGGATGTAACAGCTTATGCAAAGGCCCTGTGGTGGGAGGGGCCATGGCATTTTTTTAGAAACTGCAAGAAGGTCAGTATTGGCTGTAGTCAGAGTAGCAGAGAAAGGACTACTTTTAGAAGCTGAACAGCAGACTTTTGCCATGCGCCAGGCTTACCTCTTGGAGTACAAACAGTAATGAAGCATTGTTGTTTTCTAGAGGGCTTACGGTGTAGTAGGAGACATAGAAACAAGTGAGTGGAATATAGAAACTCTAATAGATATCTGTACAGGGTGCTGGGTGGGGGTGTGGAGAGTTAAAGGGAATAGTGGATTTGATTTAAAAAAAAAAAACCATTGGGAGAGAGGTTTTAAAATATACTAAATTAACTTTTTTTTTTTTTTTAAGTTGTAATTGCTGATGAAAACACTCAAGAGCAGTGCAAAGTGTTTGGACGTTTTCCATTAACGGGTCCTTGGTGGCGAGTGAAGGTGCAGGTGAAGCCTGTGGGATCCCAGAACTATCACGTTCAAGGATTTCCGTCATACTTTTTACAGTCTGATATGTCACCACCAGATCAAAAAAGTATCTGTTCCCTCTTTCTTAAAGACTGTGAGGTCTCCAGTGACACTAGAAATAAATTTTTAGCATGGGTAAATAACACATTAGGCTATAAAAACCTCAACTTTGAAAATCTTAGGGAAACATTAAGGATGTTTGACAAAGAACGTGGGAGGAAAAGTCAAAAACAATCTACGCAGACTGAACAGGAAGAGTCCCAACCAGATCCTGAGAGGCGCCTGGCTGTGGAAAACACAAGTAGGTGTGTTTTTTTATCGAGTTTTAGTGTAATTGAGATATTTAATGACTTAATGTGTTTTAAAATATTGCCACTATGTTATCTTGGCATAGTATTCTTTTTAAATTGGTTTGATGAAAATGTGTTTATATTGCTTTTGGAGTATATTGATATTCCTGGTTCTTCATCTTTACTGTGAAGAGATTGGATGAGATGATCTTTAAGCTCCTTTCCATTCCTTTTCAGCTCTAAAACTATGGTTCTCTCTCTAACTTTCGTGTACATAAAATTACCTTGAGGCGTTAAGAAAAAAAGTTAAGTTGTCAATTATTCTATTTAAGAAGGCAGAAGAGAAAGGCAAGAATATTAGCAATCCATTTTGGAAAATTTCAGTCCAAAATAATTTAAAATAATTTTTAATGTGGTTTGTTATTTGGACATGCACATATATGGAATATTTCAGTTGTTAGTTATTTCAAATAAGTCTGGCAGGACATCATTAGATGACTTTAATGATGAAAGGATCATGATTACAGTAAAAAATGATTAAAAGGTTAATATGTACATTATTTTTTATGTTTAATGTTGAATTTATCTTTGTATCATTGAATCAAGAATTTTTTTCTTATTATTTGCAAGCAAAATGAAGCAAAGGCTAAGAGTTGGTTACCTAAGCATTTAAAGAACATAAATTTTGGTGTTAAATACAATGAAAACCATCTCAGTCCGTCTCAGTACAAAAGGAATTGTTGCAATGTCAATTTCCTTGCTGGTTAAAGTAAATTTATTAATTTCTCTTTGACTTGGATTTCTCAAATTGGTTGTACTAAGTGAGAAAATCCATCAAACCAGTTACCCTCTGAGCTCATTTGTATGTTTTCATTTGTTCTTTCCTGATACCCTGTAGTTCCATTTATAAGTGTAATGACAGCATTGCAGTTTCCAAAGATAATGGAATTCCTTCCAGTTCTTCTGCCTCGATACTTTAAACAGCTTGTAATCTCAGATTCTAAAGATGTGTTGGGAAAGATAGAAGAGATTTTAGGTACACATCCATGGAAACTCGGATTTAGTAAAGTAAGTAGAACATTTGCTTAGCATTTGGTAATCTTATATAAGTCAAGATTTCCCAAACCTGACAATTTTTGCCTCTCTTTTCAAGGGAAAAATTTGTACGCACCTCAGTGTTGATCTGTTTTTCTTTGAGTGTTACAACTAAATATAAATTTTTATGCCTCTAGCTCTTATGCAGTAAATTTATAAAGGAAAACTAAATAACAAAATAAGTGGCATTCAGATTATTAGTAACTTAGTTATATAATTTAATATGACAAAAATTTTTGGTAACTTAATTGCCATCTGTAACTTGAGCATAGATCTCATTGAAGACACACGTTCTTATGAGTTTGGCAAATTCATTCTGCTGTGCAACTCAGTCCCCCACTTTCTTATTGGAACTTCTGAAAACTTTCCCTGTTCATATGATATGGCATAATATCATTTGATTTTTTTTTTTTTTGGCACAATAATACCATTTACAAACGACTCCATTTCTGTCACTGTAGACCAAGAGTAGTAAAGTGACACTGTGAGGTTCCAGTGGCATTGGAAACTAAAGGTGGCACTTAAATTTGTCATTAAATTTCATTCGGTGGTTTTCCAAATGAAAATACAATTTAAAAATTCTAATGTAATTTTTGTATCCCCCAAAAATGTTTACAGACACTGCTCCCCACCTAACTTGAGAAATACTAGAATAATAAATTTGTTCCCTACATCAAATGACTATGATTTCTATATTGCTTTGAAAAATAAAATGCTGTAACATTAGATTATTTATATATATAATTCTTCAGTAGAGAAGAGAGCCAGAGCATTGAGCATTCTGGGACACGTGGGAAAAGGGGGCTTGAAGTTAGTTCCACTGTTCACCGTCCAAACTAAAGACTGTTACTGAGGTATATTAATTTGCTAGGACTACTGTAATTAATACAGACTGGGTAGCTTATATAACAGGAGTTTATTTTCTCACAGTTCTGGAGTCTGCAAGTCCAAAATCAAGGTGTCAACAAGGTTAGGTTTTTCAGAGGCCTCTCTCCTTGGCTTGTAGCCTTCTTGCTATGTTTTCACATGCTCATCTCTCTGTGTTGGCTGTGTTCTAACCTTCTCACAAGTTATATTGGATTAGGGCCCACCCCAGTGACCTTATTTTAATTTAATTACCTCTTTAAAGACCCTGTCTCCAAATATGGTCACATTGTGAGGTACTAGTGGTTAAGATTTCAACATACAAAATTGAGGGGGTTCTGTGGTGGGGGACACAATTCAACCCATATAATATGTGTGGAGGACTCCAAGAAGGATGTCTCCATGAAAAAAAATGGAGCTGGTGGATGACTGCTAGCATTTGGGCAGAATTATTGCACACATAGGCAACTAAAAAAAGCCAAGAAAATGAGGCAGTCACAACACACACAGAGTTTAATGTAAAGTTAATTTAATTATGGTACATTGTGTTGCTTATCTGAATCCTATTTATACTGATTTAACCAAAATTGATGAACCCAATGTATACTGTAACTTTTTTTAAAGACGAGAAGGGAAGAAGCATATGTGGACGTGATGGTATAAAAGAGAGAGATATTCTATAAAGACTTTCCATAGTAGGGAGTTAATGTGGAGGATGGGGGAGGTAGTAAAAGGTAAAGAGGAGTGATAAGGAAGGTAAACACACAATACAATATGCAGATATATTTTATAGAATTTCATTGAAATACCAGTACATGTCTTCTAGGACTTAAAAAATCATTAATAAATAACATTGTTTTTACTATAATTTCAATAATGCTCATTAACATTTACAGTTTTTATAAAGCCGCTTGACCTTTATTTTCTTAAAGATAACCTACAGAGAACTGAAACTTTTGCGATGTGAGGCGAGTTGGACAGCGTTTAGTCAGTGCGAGTCTCTTCTCCAGGTGATGACTGATTTAGAGAAGAATGGATTGATAATATACTCTAAACTGAAGCAGATATGTAGAGAGCATGGGCACACGTACGTAGAAGAAGCAGACTTGACTTCTCAGTTGTCGAACTGTATGTCTTTTCATGATGTTTGGCAGTCTCTGCAGTTTTTGAAGGATATTGGTGTGGTGACAAATAAGAAGGCCTGTATCTTTCCTTACGACCTTTACTGGGCTGAAAAAGACATTGCCTCTTTAATAGGTGACTTGATGATGAGGCCTCCGTGGCATTTGCACGTCGATGTCAAAAAGGTGCTTGCGTCTCTTCATACCAAAAAAGCTGAAGATTCAAGAAGCGATGATACACTGAACGAAAGTAAACCTGATGAAACAAGATTGGACACTTGGGAGGACATTCTGAACACACAGGGCAGTGGTGACTGTATCTGGGATAATGGTGAAAATGAAGGTAATGAAGAAATAAGTCAAGGTCAACTGGACCAGGATCAGGTGGCTGCTCTGGAAATGATCTGCTCCAATGCTGTGACAGTCATAAGTGGGAAAGGCGGTTCTGGGAAGACCACAATTGTTAGCCGTCTTTTTAAGCATGTAGAGCTCTTGGAAGAAAGCGAAGTAAAAAAAGCTTGTGAGGACTTTGAACTAGACCAGGATGTACCAGCAGAGTGGATTACCTTCAGCCAGCAAAGTCTACCGAAGTCAGACAAGGCTATTGAAGTTTTACTGACTGCACCTACAGGGAAAGCAGCTGGTTTGCTGAGAGAGAAGACTGGTTTTAGTGCTTACACACTGTGTCAGGTAAAACCTTTTACATCTTCTTTCTCGAGAGAAAACATTTGCTTTAAAGACAACTTTACTTAATTACTTTATTTTTCATTTCTTCCTGACAACAGTCAGTAGGTATTTATGGAAAGTCCTCTGGATCCCTTGCCTTGTAGCGAATCATTAACGATCGGTGCCTCTCAAAACAACCCATCTGTAAACTGTTGCTGGCTGGCAGTGAGGTAGGAGCTAGTGCCAGAAGTAAAGCAGTGTACTGCTTCTTTCCTTGAGAAAGTCTTAAGAAAAAATAGTCAGCTGCACTCAAGTGTATGCTCAATGGTGTAGTCATTTTAAATGCCAGCACAAGCTCTGTTCTCATGTGAACTGGTTCCATGCGTGTTGTAGTTCACAGACCCTATTTTGAAAAGCATCGGAGTTGGAAGGAAAAGGTTTATGTTTTGTAGAGTTAAAGCTCCATGAAAGTGAGAACTTTGATCATCTGGTGTAACTTTTCATCTTCATCTACAGCAGTGCCTGGCAAATAGTAGTCACATAATATAATTTTCAAGTGAATTAATATGCATGAAAGAATAGTTAGGGCTGTAATTAAGAGTCATGAAGTTTTAAACTTGTGAAGCGTGGTAGAGGTTCCTCTAGTCCTGACCTCCGTTCTACAGATCAAGGAACTTCATCATTGGATGTCTGAAGGAAATAATATGTAGAGGAAAAGCCTTTCCAAAGGCATAGTGTGTGTAGAGTGTTTTGAAGTGACTGCATTGATTGGAATGAAGTCTGCATATTGCAAAATAATGGAAATTAAATTTGGTTTAGACAGGAAATTTGAGCTTTAAAGTTTGTGAAGTATTTTGACATCTCAAATCCTTGATAAACCAGTGAGGGGTAAATGATGCTACCTCTGTTTAACAAAACTGCCTATTGGACTTGAGGGGTATTACATCATTTGCCCAAGATCTTCACCAGGTGCAGAACTAGCACTTGAATTCAGGTTTCTGACCTCCCAGTTTGTTCTTTCCACGGTGACATATTTTCCTTATATATTATAAACCTTGAAACTTCACAAAGAAGCTTTATTGTTCTTGGTTTACAGGGGAGCCATTTAGATTACTGAGCAAGGGAGTAAAATGAAAGCAGTTTTAAGGAAGATTACATAGAATTACAGAGCCACGAGTAATTTCTGAGGTGTCAGAAATTACTTTGCCCATTACCTTAATTTGTCACATGGGTGAACACGGACCTGCAGCAGTTCAGTGCAGATCATCGTCTTCTGATCAGTTTATGGTTTTTCTCTATTACACTTCCACGTCTCATTAGTGGGAAGGATTGAATTAGGAGAGGAAAGGCCAGGGAGGGATCATTAGTAAATTTCATCTTATGTTCCAACTCTGATCAACTAGTAGTGCCTAAACATCTGTTTGGGATGCTGGGAGAACATTGCTGAGGTCACCTTTAGGCTCAGGAGTGAGTAAGGGCAGGGCTGGCACTTGTGCCACTGACTTAACATCCTTGGGCTGGGGTCACCAGACTTAGCACACGAAAATACAAATAATCTTGAGGTATAAATAACTACCAAATATTGCATTGAACATGCTTAATTAAAAGCTGTATGTTGTTTATCTGAAATTAAACTTTAGTTGGGTGTCCTATATTTTGTCTGGCAATCCCATCTTGTGTTGGTGTGTAGGGGATGCGGCTGTAAGGTTAGTGGAGGAATTGAGTTGCTCATAGATGTGGCCTGTATTGAGTTGGCGGCACTTGAAATACAAGGGAAACCGTCAACCAGTCATTTCTAACTAATACAACACATAAAAGAAAGGCAACACTTAGCAGTGATTCAGATGTTCTGTTGTGAGACAGGTTTTTTTTTCCAAGGGAATTGATAGATTTGGGTGGGAAATATGAATGCTTTTACTTAATAGACATGTTAAATCTAGTCACAGTAGAAAACTTAAATAAATTGGTAGTCACAAAATAGTCACAGGAACGTAAAATATAGCATAGGGAATATAGTCAATAATATTGTAAGAATTATGTATGGTGCCAGGTGGGTACTTGAAATATTGGGGGGATCACTTTGTAAAGTACGTGATTGTCTAACCACTATGCTGTACACCTGAAACTAATACAAAATAATATTGAATGTAAAGTGTAATTGAAAAATAAAATTGAAAAAAGATATGTTACCATTTAAAAAATATACAGTATATGCATATATACAATGTAGAGATATTTTTGGAATGATAGAGACCTAAATATTTAACATGATCTGGCTGTAATTTTACACATTTTAAAAATATTTTATTTATTTATTTTTAGAGAGAGAGAGAAGGAAGGAGAATAAGAGGGAGAGAAACATCAATATGTGGTTGCCTCTTGCATGCCTCCTACTGGGGACCTGGCCCACAACCCAGGCGTGTGCCCTGACTGGGATCAAACTGGCGACCCCTTGGTTTGCCGGTGGGCGCAGCACTCAATCCGCTGCGGCACACCAGCCAGGGCCCTCATTTATATTTTTAAAATAGGAAATATTGTTACTTCTGAAATACATTGTTTTTGAATTGTTGATGTTGGTGGTGGGCTTTTTAAATGTTGGGACTTTAGGGAGTTTAGACTATTAGAAGAAAAAAATAATATTTTCATAGTTAGGATGGGGAGGCAACACACTTTAGTTCCAGGGTGGAGTATTACAGTTGGGAAACGAGGAGGACTTAAGTGATCCGGCTGGCTCAGAAGGCCAGGCTTTATTTGGGAATGGAAAAAACTGGGAACTTTCTCTGGTCAAAAGTAGTAAGGAAAGGGTTGAAATTTTTGCTGTTAAATAGTGATATTTGCAAAGCTTGTTAAACATACTAAACAGTCATTAGGAAGCACTTTTTAATATTTGATTTTTTTTTGTTTTTTAGATGTATTTATCTTTTCTGTATATTCCTCTCTAACATTTGTGTTCTCTTTCTTTAGCCCTTCCCCCTGTGTTACTGTACTTATACTCTCTTTCTCCAATTTGAGTTGTTTTAAAATAACATATTGTAAATGATTTGTTTGTTTTTATTTTGTGAATTTTATAACCTGAACTTAGAAATGCAACACTTTACTTGCAGGTCAATTATAGCTTCTATTTATGGAAGAAAAAAAAGAACATGGACAGTCCCTGGAAATTTTCTTCAGTTAGAGTTCTAGTTGTGGATGAAGGGAGTTTGGTATCTGTGGGAATCTTCAAATCGGTTTTAAATTTATTGCTTGAGCACTCCAAACTTTCTAAGCTTATTATTCTTGGTAAGTTAAAATATTGTTTGAATTCTAACTGTTTAGTTCAAAGCATTGTAGTTTAAGTGACTGTTTATTCAGTTTCACTACTGAATATCCACATTTTACAGGTGGGAAGTCATTTGTCAGAGCCCATGCTAAAACTACACTGAGTTCAATTGGACCACTCTCTGCAGCAGTTCGGGTGGTTCTTTGTTTTGGCCAGGATACTAACAGGCCAGGATGTGAATGAAATAGAGTTGTGAGGGGTTACTGCTGATCACCTAAATGATGACTATTAAAATGGTAAAAGTGTCACAGATTCAGAGTAAATCAAGATACAGATTAATTTGGAAATAATAAAATATCTGAATTATAAACCTCTTAAAAGTATTTTTATGATTTTGAGCTAATAACTCAAATTAGACCTCACCGGTCTCTTAAGTCCTTTTCAATTCTGGTGAGATTCAGTTAGATTCTGTTGGGTATACTATTCTGTAGACTATCTGATTTAGTGGAGGAAAATGATAGAATTACAGTGTGAGAATCTAATTGTATGTAACTAACTTTTTTAGATATTTGAGGATATTTTATAAATAGTTGATTCTGCCCTGTTTGGTGTGGCTCAGTGGACTGAGCACCAGCCTGTGAACCAAAGGGTCAGTGGTTCGATTCCCACTCAGGGCACATGCCTGGGTTGTAGGGCCAGATCCTCAGTGGGGGGGCGTGTGAGAGGCAACCACAATTGGTGTTTCTCTCCCTCTCCTTCTCCCTCCCTTCTCCACTGTCTAAAAATAACAATTTTAAAAATCTTTAAAATAAATAACTAAATTGTTGATTGTATTAAAGGCTTAAGCATTCTACCATTGTTCACCCAGAAAAATAGTTTCTCTTATCCCTATGGCTGGCTTGTTTAAAGTAAAAAAAAAAAAAAAAAAAAAAAAAAAAAAAAATTAATGGAGCAAATCATTATCATTACATTACTAGAATTTATCTGTTATCAAATGCATTTAATTTGTTTATTTTGTGTTTTATATGTTTATTTTATTTATTTGAGGCCATAGCTTCTTCCATGTTTGGTAAGACATTGAGCAAGATTGAATAAATACCAGCTCTTTAAGGCCTGGGTTTTTTTACACGTTGGCCAAAATGTATGTCCTTAAACAGTTTGCCTGTGGTTACAGGTATGAAGGAAGTTTGATTCAAATTTTAGCTTGTTGTGTTATTGCTAATTTTTATATCTTTTATTGTTTAATCTGAATGGTACTTTTTTAAAAATAGATTTATTTATTTTTAGAAAGAAGGGGAGGAAGGGAGAGAAACTTCAATATGTGGTTCCTTTTCACACACACCCCTTACTGGGGACCTGGCCCGCAACCCAGGCATGTGCCCTGACTGGGAATTGAACTGGCCCTTTGCTTCACAGTCTGGCGCTCAATCCACTAAGCCATATCAGCCAGGAATGAATGCTACTTTTTGTTAAATATTTTTAAAGACAATGTTCTCAAGTCATTTTAAACAAAGATTTTTGGGGCCTTTTTTTCTCAGAGTAAGTTTTTATAACTATAGCATATATCAGTAGGAAGATTTTAGGACCCCAGTTACCTAAAACCTACTGTATCTATTTTTCCCTTTTTCAGGTGATATCAGACAGTTACCCAGCATTGAACCTGGTAACTTGCTGCAAGATCTTTTTGACACTCTTAAGTCAAGAAAATGTGCTATTGAACTAAAGACAAACCACAGAGCAGAATCTGAGCTAATTGTGGACAATGCTACAAGGTAAAAATACAAAATTTTGTACTTTCTCTCTATTGTATTAGAAATAAAAGTTTAAAAATACATACTAGTTTTTGAATTAGGGTGATTCAGTGCAGAACATTTACTGTGCCCATTTAGCAAACCTGTTCCATCCTTCAGATACATATACACACACATTTTGCCCTGCAATTAAAAAAACAAAGTTAGTATTTTTTATTACTGGTCCAGTAATGTATTTAAGAATAAATATATTTTCCTGATTTAAAAAGTATACATGTGTGAATTAAAGTTGCATCAGGCATAGAGCCTAGAATAGCCCAAGAGGAACAGAGACTTAGAAATGAGTTCAGTACAGTTCAAAGGAGAATTGAGGAAAAAGATTACCTATAATTTTTGTAAGAGAGTATGACATTTTCCTTCTTGATGAATTTTGGTGGCATCCATGACACATTAATCTCCGTTAAGTAGTAAAGAGCACTTCTTTTCCCTTAGCCTTTGCCTAAGTCTTCAGAGTGGTCCTCTG
Source organism: Anoura caudifer (assembly GCA_004027475.1). Classification (NCBI taxonomy): domain Eukaryota; kingdom Metazoa; phylum Chordata; class Mammalia; order Chiroptera; family Phyllostomidae; genus Anoura; species Anoura caudifer. The sequence goes on from PVKU01008294.1 coordinate 19,072, forward strand.
TAATAGATGTGATGGGACCTGAAAGTACTAAGAGACTGTTTTGTTCATTAAACAAAATTTATCTTTGTTTTTGACTCTCTTTTACAAGATGTTTTTGTTGTTGAACATTTCCTTGGTTGGATATTGGCAGAAACTAGTACATTAAAACCTGTTTTCTCTATGTCCTTGTCTACCCTGGATAGGATAGGGGTACTAGAGAAAGAATTGATAGGAATAGGGTAGATGATATTAGGTTTATATTAAAATATTAAGAAAAATAATGCAGTTGGGTGTATAATATTCTTTTCCTGTAACACTCCTGCTGATTTTGGAGATGTTAGTAGATGTTTGGTTATTTTCAAGTCTAAAAATCTTAGGAGAATCTAAAGTACTCTTTAATCCAAAGAGTTCTTACAGCTCAGTTTTATCTGAAATTTAGGAATGCCTTTCAGTAACCTTTTTGATACCATTTGGGCTGAGCTGTGCTCCTTGAATCTTTTTCTTCTTATTCACCATCACCAATATTCAATAACAGAAGGACCCCGGTGATACCAGGGAAAAATTCCTTGAGATAGAAATATGTTACATGTGTTGGGGTCAGAAATAGGAAATTTGTGGTGATTGTCAATTCCCAAGAAATTAAATCGGGGATATTTCCAGCAGGGACAGCCTTCTTCCCTCTCTTTTCCTTCCTTTCACCTCCATCAGGAAGGGTTACAGATGCATGGTAGGGTACCACTACCTTTAATAGCCAGGTCACTATTTGGTCTCCAGGGAGTCAGTAGTCTTCCAAATAAGCAAGGGGAGACTCTACTATGTCAAGGCACTTTCCGCTTACTCTGTTTTCTGATATAATTTGCTAATCTTGGGAAATACAAGAACTAAAGAGGGATGCGGAAGAAGCAGAAGCAACGAAAAGATGTGGATATTGGTTCAGCTGGGAAAATGAGGCCATATATATGATATACGGCCTCATATTCAAATCCTCTCTCAGAAGAGAGGGGAAAAGAAAGAGTAAACGTATGGATAAGGCTACAAAGAGTCCAAACTAATTTAAACAGAAAAGGATTTGGCTCCAGATCCTAGTCCCCTGCTTCCTACCTCTGTGGCCTTGGGCAACCCACTACAGTTGACTGACTCTCATGTTGCTCACTTGTGAAATGAGGATATTACTTACCTTGTATAGTTCTTTTACCATTTGGAGAAAAGTAGGTCAAGTTCTCGCAATGGTGCTTAGTAAATTCCCTGACAGTTTTTTCTAATACTTTTAATTTCCTAATTCTGTTTTGAAACTCAGTTGTTATTTATGTGTATATGGGTAGCCTGTTTGCCCTATTTATTTAATAACTGATATTAATTATTGTAATGACATTATCTCTGCTTGTATTATGAAGGCATTTTTGGATATTAAGGTTCTTGGTGTATGATTTTATACCTTTTTAAAAACATTTTATTGATTATGCTATTACAGTTGTCCCACTTTCCCCACTTCACTCCCCTTCACCCTGCACACCCTCTCCCGTCCACATTCCCCCCCTTTAGTTCATGTCCATGTGTCATACTTATAAGTTCTTTAGCTTCTACATTTCCCACACTATTCTTGCCCTCCCCCTGTCTATTTTCTACCTACCATCTATGCTACTTATTCTCTATACCTTTCCCCCCCCTCTCCTCCTCCCACTCCCCTGTTGCTAACCCTCCATGTGATCTCCATTTCTATGGTTCTGTTCCAGTTCTAGTTTGTTTTTTGTTTTTGTTTTAGGTATAGTTGTTAATAATTGTGAATTTGCTGTCGTTTTACTGTACATGTTTTTTATCTTCTTTTTCTTAGATAAGTCCCTTTAACATTTCACATAATAAGGGCTTGGTGATGATGAACTCCTTTAACTTGACCTTATCTGACAAGCACTCTATCTTTTTTTTAAGAATCTCAAAACGCCAATTTCCAAAATTTGATGCAGAGCTGAATATCTCTGATGATCCAACATTCCCTGTCTCAGTACAAGATAAAACATTTATTTTTGTGAGACTCCCAGAAGAGGATGTTAGTTCTCAGTTATCAGAAAATAATCATCAATCTTGTAAGTATAAACTTCTGTGTTATGTAGGGTTAAGTATTTCAGTTTGTAATATAGTTATTAAATGACTAGTTATACTTTTATTTGATGGTAAAGATATGTATTGCTAGTAAAAAGTTAGGCACTGAAAATAATTTATTAATCACCACAAGCACATTACTCTAGAATTTTGTAAAAAATAAGCTCTTGTCACATACATACTAAGGGCTCAATAAATATTCATTGAATGAATAAATTAATGCGGATGATTAATTTGAAATAAAGCAAAGCTCCAGTAATTCAAGTTTATTCAGGGGAAAACATGTCCTAATGAAGTTTTTCTTTCATAGAAGTTGGAAAAAGGAAATACATTTGTTATTTTAAGTATATTTGTGAAACAAAATTAATGGCTGTCAGCTGTTGCCAAGTTGAGCCCTAATATTTCTGTCCTATTTCTTATTAAATGGATAAGCATCGTTTCCAACTAAGGGTGTCAGGATGACACCGTGGCAGGGTGGGAAAGAGCGTGGGATAGGAAGTTTTCACCCTTATGTGTACAATCCAGGTCACATCGCTCCATCATTTGTAGAAGGGGAATCAGTGGCGGTGCTTCTGGAGCCGTTGTGAGGGTTAGGGGCATTCATCAGTTTTGAGGAATTATATAAATGTTAGTTTTTGATAAATAATAGATATTAAATTATCTACTGCAAATGAGCCTAAATAGATTGAACCTTTTGATCTTTATTATAAATGTACTTAGCAAGCTTTTAAAAATAGTGTAGTGGTTTACTCAGAATGGAATTAGTGAAAATTGGAATGATTGTTACTGAGAATTCATTGAAGTTGCCACGGTTCTATTTTTCTATAATTTTATTGTATTTTATTGATCATGCCATTACAGTAGTCCCACTTTTTCCCCTTTACTCCCCTCCACCCAGCAAACCCCCATCCCTCAGGCAATCCGCCCACCATTGTTCATGTCTACAAGTCATGCGTGTAAGTTCTTGGCTACCCCATTCCCTATACTGTGCCCTACATCCTCATGGCTATTCTGTAATTACCTATTTGTACTTCTCAATCCCCTCACCTCCACCCATTTTCCCTCTCCCCCCTCCCTTCTGGAAACCATCAAACACTCTGTACCCATGATTCTATTTCTGTTCTTCTTCTTTGCTTAGTTTGTTTTTTAGATTCAATTGTTGACAGGTATGTGTTTATTGTCATTTTATTGTACATAGTTTTGATCTTTTTCTTAAATTTAAGTCCCTTTAACATTTCATATAGAAATGGTTTGGTGATGATGAACTCATTCAGTTTTTTTTTTTTTGTCTGGGAGGCTCTTTATCTGCCCTTTGATTCTAAATGATAGCTTTTGCTGGTTAGAGCAATCTTGGCTCTGGGTCCCTGCTTTTCATGACTTTGAATACTTCTTGCCAGTCCCTTCTAGCCTGCAAAGTTTCTTTTGAGAAATCAGCCGACAATCTTATGGGAACTCCCCCATAGGTGACTAACTGCTTTTCTCTTGCTGCTTTTAAGATTCTCTCTTTATCTTTAACCTTTGGCATTTTAATTATGGTATATCTTGGACTGGGCCTCTTTGCATCCAGCTTGTTTGGGACTCTCTGTGCTTCCTGGTCTTGCATGTCTATTTCCTTCACCAAATTAGGGAAGTTGTTTTTCATTATTTTTTCAAATAGATTTCCAGTTTCTTACTCCTTCTCTTCTCCTTCTGGCACCCCTAAGATGAGAACGTTGGACCTCTTGGAGTTGTCCCAGAGGCTGTTCATACTATCCTCACTTTTTGGATTCTTTTTCTTCTTGTTCTTCTGATTAGTTGTTTTTTTCTTCATGTTCCAAATCATTGATTTGATTCTTAGCTTCATACACTCTACTATTGTTTCCATGTAAATTGTTCTCTATTTCAATCAGTGTATCCTTCATTTCTGACTGAATCTTTTTTATGCTGTTGAGGTCCTCACTAAATACCTTGAGCAACCTTTTAGCTAGTGTTTTGAACTCTGCATCTGATAGATTGCTTATCTCCATTTTGTTTAGTTCTTTTTCTGGAGTTTTGATGTTTTTTTTATTTGGGCCATGTTTCTTTGTCTCTTCATTTGGCAGCCTCCTTGTGTTTGTATCTATGTTTAGGTAGAGCTGCTTTGACTCCCTGTCTTGGTAGTGTGGCCTAATGTCTTAGGTGTTCTGTAGGGTCTGGTGGCATAGTCTCCCGTATCACCCAAGCTGGGTACTTGAGTTGTTCCATTCATGGGGCCTGAGTAACCCTCTTCTTATAATTGAGCCCTGGTTGCTCTTGGCATGTCAATGGGAAGGACTTACCCAGGCCAGTCAGGGGCAAAGATTGGCTATGACCACTGACCACCAACCTCCACCCTCTGTGGAGTGTTATCTGTGCAGGGGCAGGGGGGTGGTGCTCAGACATGGTCTCTAGCTGTCCACTGGGTGCGCAGGCCCTGGGGTTTCCCGGGTGGTGCAGACCAAGGTCAGCCCCCACCTGTATTTTTCCCCAGGGCCACCCTGCCTGAGTTGTAAAGCAATCTGAGATGGCTGCTACTTTTGCTGGGCTTGGAGATTCCCAGGCAAAGCCAAGTTGTGAATCTAGGCTGGCTGCTGAGAGTGCCAAACCTGAGGCCACTTAGCAAGAGGTGTGGAGGTTGGGGACTCACTGAGGCCAGTTGTTGCTCATTTGAAAGGATTTAGGAAGTGGTCAAGCAAGAGCTAAGGTCATTCATTTTATGGAAAATCTACTGTTAACAGCTGTGGGTTGGGTGGGACATAGCCTCAGGGAATTACCAGGGCAGGGCAAGTAGTGTTAGCCAGGTTGATGGAGTCTCAGATATCACACCTGCTTGCCAGCTCTATGGCTCTTCCTGCTTTTCTGTCTGGGGGGTCAGTTCTTGCCTTGATGCCAGAAACTTCATTTCCTCCCTGTATGCCACTGGTGCCCTCCAAGCTGTTAGTCTGGAGTGAATCTGAGTAAGTTCATGTGGAAGTTCTGTAATGCAGGGATATCAAACTCATTTTCACTAGGGACACATCAGCCTCGTGGTTGCCTTCAAAGGGCCGAATGTAACTTTAGGACTGTATAAATGTAACTACCCTTCACAGTTCAGCAAGAGCTTGGTGCTGCTGCCAGGTGGAAACAAGGTGCTGGGCTGGATAAAACAAGGTGGGGGGCCGGATTTGGCCTGCGGGCATTGTGGTTGTCACCTGTGCTCTAATGGGAATGCTTGGGGCTCCAGTTGGTTGAGTTTTTTCCACCAACTCAATCCCCACTGGGTTTGTAGCCAGAAGTTGTGGGGACTTATCTTCCTGCCGCTGGAACCCTGGCCACTGGGTCGTGTGTGGGGCTGGGACTCTTTGCTCCAGAGATATCCCTCCTGAATTTTTGATTCACTGCACATGGATGTGGGACCATCCTGTTCTGTGTCTCCCCGCCCTCCTACCAGTCTGATCGATGTGCTATCTTTAAATCTGTAGTTGTCAGACTTCCATTCAACCCAATTTTTGTCAGTTCTGAGTGACGACTGTTTTATATTTTAGTTGTAATTTTGATGTTGTGCAAGGAGCACAACGATGTCTGCCTATGCTGTCATCTTGCCTGGAAGTCCTAGTTGCCACATCACAGGTCTTAAAGGTATATCGTTCTTACTTTACTTTCACTCTGTGTGTGAAATTAAGTGACACAGAACTTTATCTTTAAGCCTTTCTTCTTTCTGTATGTCACTAATCTCAGTTCCCTTGAGTCAGCATTCATTCACATGTTACAATACCCCCCCCCTTTTTTTTAAACCTTGGTTTCAAACTTTATTCTCAGGCTTCTTTAGCTTAATTAGTTGCATAGAATGATTGGTGTATAAGTGAAAACTGAAAAGAGCTGAAGTGTCCAAGGGATAAGGCTTAAAAATATTAGAGAGCTGTATTTTATCAGATCCATAAACAAAATTTGAGAAAGCAGTTATAGTATAAAATAGCAGCTCCCAGTAGCGTCTTCAAGTTTATCTTCTTCAGAAGTTGACTCAATTCAGTTTGCTTCATTCTTGGAAGTCTCATCAAAATTCTCTGCAAGATCTGGAACTTGATCATCATCCTTCTCTCCTGTAGCAGGCGGTGCTTTCCCACCCACAGCCTGTTTGGGCAGGGCCCCAGTGCATCTCCTTAAACTAGTCAGACTGTCTGCAGCCCGCTGATTAAGGCGCTGGGTAGCATTTCCGTCAGCTGCGTTGTCTCAGCGTGGCCTGCAACGGTGAAAGTGTTCGCTGCCGGAGATGCCTTGAACTTGAGGGTTGTTTAAAGTGGGTCACTCTTGTTTCGTGAGCATATTGACCTCTTCAATACCAAAGATAGGTTTACCCCTAACTTCTTGAAGGAGAACTGAAGTTTTTTATCATCTGCTGTAGCTGTTCTGTGAACCACCTTTTTCTTTCCACGGGCAGTGCCTTTCCCGCCACTGTGCGCTTGTGCCTGGGGTTCGGCGAGCTCCTCTTGGTTCATGGAGTTTCTTTCATCTTGTTGGAGACAAAGCAGGGCTGTGTGGGGGACCAGGGTTGGCACTCAGGGTCTTTGGCAGACCTGCTGAGAATAAGCACCCCTTTTTCTTTTCAATACATAATCTTCTATAAATGCCTTCTGGTGTTTTTGATTATCGAAATAATTTATATTCCATAAAAAGTCAAATGATACAGAAGTGCTTGAAGTAAAAATTAATATTTCCCTGTAATCTTCCTTTTGCCTCTCCCTCAGACGATACTATAAAGTCAGATACATAGTAAGGGCTTGGTGTTTTACATCAATTGAATTATAGGCTGCATACTGTTTTGTGATTTTTTTCACTAAATACATTTTAAATAATGGACATATATTTATTGTCACAGCTTAGTTAATAGTAGGTCCTAGTATAGATGAAGAAAATGAGACTTAGATGGTTAAGTAACTTGGACTCTTTGCCACTCCATTTAGATTTACCTAAAATTTGGTTTCCTTATTTCTGACACCATTCTTTACATTAATGAACATGTACTTAAAAAATTGGCTCTTTCAGAATGGTAGCAGAGCTTAACTGATGCTGTTTTCCTTTCTTAATTACAAATTTTACCTGGAAAATTAGTCTCTTCTTTAAGAAAATTGAATAAATATTCGTTAGAGAGGCAGTGGTAGTTTTTCATTAATAATTAAGTTGCTGAGTAAATTATTCCCAGTATTGTGGAGTACAAAGACCTAAGACAGGCTTCGTAGCTGGGTTAGCATTTTAGAGTTGTTAAAATATGAGAAAATCATGTATCTTAGAATTGGTGAAATCCAGTGTCCACGTTGAGATACTGTACCTATTAACAGTGAGATGCAGAGTAGAGGGAGCGAAAAAAGCGAGGAGCAGACTAGCAGGATCCTGTCCATTGTAGAAGAAAACAATCTTCTATGGAACCTTTGGAAATTCCTGTTCCAGAAGACCGGGGGTTGCCTGGGGGTGAGCGGAGTGCTGGCCACTTTTCAGTGATAATCCGCCCTTCATCTGAAAAATGAAGTGCCCAGCTGGCAACCAGTTCAGCCTTCCCCAAACAGGTCCTCGCAAGGCCTGGGCTTTTTCATTCTCTTGTGATTTACCTGCTGTGAGGGAAAGGCATGCAAGCCTAGAACGGTCTCAATTTTTATATCTCCTCTCTTTCCTGAGACATGTTTTCTGTTTTGTAAGATTGCTGAGAGAGATGAGGGGAAGCCTGCTTCTCGTGCTCTGAGGAAGGACATGCTGTGAGTGGATGTGGGCAGTGTTAGGGATCTGAGCTCTGGAAGAGGAGTCCAGCCTCCCTACCCCATTTGGAAAGTCACTTTTGCTTGCAAAAGCCTCAGTTTCACACTCATAACAAGGATGTAGTGGTGACAGTCAAACTGTTTACTAGCCAGTAGGGTATAGTCACTCTGGGAGTGGATGCTCCTGCTGCGCCAGGGCTAACCCTTTAGCTACTGAGTCCTGGGGAGGCCTGTGGGTTCTGGGGGAGGGAGAGACGCAATTGGAGTGGGAGTGGGCCTTGTGGTGTTTGGGGAGTAACTGTCTTCCAGCTATTATATAAGTATCTCAGTACTTCATACTGAGTAGTATAAAGTACTCAGTATGAAGTACTTTATACTTATAAAGTATGAAGTACTTATACTGGGTATTTAGTAGATGTGCACGTACTAAATAATTCATGCCTCATATGAGTGTCGTGAAGTTGAAACTGAATGAAATAACACAGGCAGAGCTGTTCTCAAATTGTAACTCACTACTTCTAGTGTCACCAGAACTTAAAACAGAAAAAAATCTTGCATTAGTAATCCTGTTATGTATTTTATCCTCTTGTTCATAGTTTAAATTCTGCATTCACAAGCCCTCAGTGAATTCACAGAGACTGTAGTACAAATTAGAAGCTGCCCTGCCTGTGGCGGGACTCCGCTGAGGACAGGGTGTGTGGATCCCTTGTCTCCGTTTGCTCTTCTGTTGCTCCGCCTGATACAGGGGATGCCGGTGCTGTTCCCAGGGTGCACTTGTCCGAGATGTTACTCCGCGCCCGTCAGCAGGAATTCTGAACTCATTTCTCCACAGAAACTCATTGTCATTTGGTGCTTTTCCATGTTAATTTTCTTCTCTTGAATTGTCAGATTTATATTCTGCTGTGAGCACTTTACTCAAAGAAAATGACTTACAGCGTGCAGAGACATCGCAATTTATTGCATTTAGAAGGTAAAGCATTTGCAATATTTCAATTTTTTGAGCTAGCTTTTAAATCTTATTGCTTATTAATATAGATACTGTTTGAATAAGAGTCTCATCTAGTTCATCACTGTTAATTTTCTCTCTTATTTTGGCGTATTTCTTTGTTAGACATGCAGAGGGCAGTTTCCAAATAGGGTTCTTTCTACAAAATAGTATACAGTATTTGGAAACTCACAGGAAATTGGAATGGAACAGATGTTTATGTTAAGATCAAATTTACAAAATACTTCTTCCTGGGGAAAGTCCTGGAGACTTTGTATAGAATCCAGTATGTCATAGTTGTTGATAACAGAAATACGCACTAAACAGTCACCATTGTGTGACCCTTGCATTTTTACATGTTTCAGGCAAGACTGCGATGTCATCAATGACTGCTGTGGCAAGCACTACACAGGCCACCTGATTAAGTGAGCACCAGCGAACTGAAACTCTGGGGACGGTCCTTCCTGGATTCACTGTTCTTTGTTTGTTTTGACACTTATCACTGTAGCCACATATTTAAAAATTGTTTTTTCCCCCACTGGTGGAGATGATCTAGTCAATTAAATATAATATATATTCTTAGGAATTGAATTTTTGGTAAGAAAAATAAGGAATGAAAATGAAGTTTTCCTTGTGGTTTCCAGGTTGGCAAACTCTAGCTTCTTCAACATGAGCCTGGGGCATTCAGGAGCATTTTTCAAATTACAATATGTGTGTAGTGTATCCAAGAACCTTAGCAACAGGATGTCCACAGAGAATACCATAGTGAACATCAGTCAGAGAAATATGGGTATAGAAAAGCACTCTATTTACACATAGGGAAAATTAACTTACATCTGTAGCATTTATCAGCACCTACTATTTATTAAGTGTGAAGAACCCAGAGATATGTTAGTTAAGGGAAGACATACACACACGTTAGGTAGCCTAACACAGGGTTAAAAAGCACACGATTGGGGCCATGCAATCTGGGTCTCAGTGACTGTGAACTTGGGCAATCACCTTCCATGTATGTAAAAGAGGATATTTATGCAGAATTTCTTCACAGAGTTGTAGTTAAGGATGAAATGAAATAATATGTGTATGCACTTATCGCAGCAACTGGTATATTGCCAGCATGTATTAAATTTGCTGCTATTTTAATATGTTATAATTATTATAATAGGAATACATGTAAGTGCGGTAAGACCTGAAACAGGGTAGTGACAGGAGTGATTGGAGAGGAGAAGTTAAATTTGAAAGGTAGAAACAGTAGATGCTTGAAATCAGTAGATTCTTAAAAATTACCAAGATTTTTGGTAATTTTTAGAATGTAGAGGGAAAGAGAGACAACACCATATATGCTGAGACTTCTAACAAACAATTTGGCTAGGCCATAGTCTTGAGTTCGAGGTGGCGCAGAGAGCATAGGGGATTACACCGGTGGGAGCCTGATTTCTTGTGGAACTTTGGAGAACAAAACTAAAGCAAAGAAAGTGTAGAAAATATTTTGAGCATTGGATTGTGTCTGGGTGGAAGTTATTGCTTAAACAAAATGAAACTAAGGTTTTCTAGACTTAATGACTTATTATCATTTTCTAACCCAGAGACCATCAGAAGAGACTTATATTTGGAGTTGGTGATAAAATTTGTTGTACCAGGAATGCGTATCTCTCGGATTTACTGCCTGAAAATACCTCCAACATTCAGCAAAATAATGAAGTAGGGGCCAGTGGTGAGGACTTTAATGGGACTCCTCATGATGTTGCTAAAAATAAACATGACTTTGAGAGTGGTATTCGACTCTGCAATGGAGAAATATTTTTCATAACAAATGTGAGTGATAACAGAGAGTACCTTTTTACCTATTAGAAATAGGTTCCCTTTTTAAAAATTGCCCTAGGCTTGATTCAGCATCCAGGCGTGTCAGAGCTGACATCCTTCCTCCACAACATTCGGTTCCGGATTTTTGCGTCCTTGTTTGTGAGGGATATCAGTCTGCAGCTCTCTAGTGATGGCTTGTCTGATTTTGGTGTCAGAGTGATGTTGGCGTCGTAACGTGAGTTTCTAGAAGACCTTGTGAAAAAACATTTTAAGTTTGAAGTGCTCGAGTAACAAGAACAAGAAACAAGAGGCACACGGTACTCACAAGCATCGTTTCTGTGGTGGCTGCGTATGTGTAGGAACTGGAGAAGTGGTCACCTTGAATTTGTTCTCGTTGTGTAAACACCCTCTTAAATTTATAAGCTTATTCTTTAATAGTGGTGAGGAGAAGTAGTTTTTGCAAAGAGTTATATGCAGACTTATGTTGTCAGTACAAGAAATAAAATGTATAGATTTCAAAATAAGAAATTCAACATGAACTATTTTCCAGAGAGTTAAATTTGGTTAAGTTTCAAGAATCAAAAACTTCATTTGTGTTTATTGAAATGTTTGTGTGTATGTATATTCAGTTGGTGCTTAAGCATAGATTGAAACTCTTAACAATTATAGCGAATATGCACACTACTATATTTTTTGGACCGTAAGACGCACCTAGGTTTTAGAGGAAATAGGAAAACAATTTTTGAAGTAAAAAATGTGGTAAAATATTTAATAACAAATAACATAATATTTCACCAATGTAAATGTAAACAGAACTCAACAGCAGCATTAACAACCATTATTCCTCCCAAATTGGGGGGGGTTGATGCATCTTACAGTCTGAAAAACATGGTATTGTACTTACAAGGTGCTCCCATTTTATGTTCAGTGCAACTGTAGATGTCTTCGCAGTGTGCATATTTGAAAACATACAGAATAGTTCTTTGTTGTGGTGACAGGATAAAACGGATATAACTGCTGGAAAGAAAAGATCTTTGACCATTAATAATATGGCCGGCTTGGAAGTAACTGTGGATTTTGGGAAACTGATGAAACATTGTCGCATAAGACATGCGTGGGCAAGAACTATTCACACTTTTCAGGTAAGCCTGGAGGTTTATGAACCTGTTCAAATAGCTGGCCTCGCCACAGAATACCTTGTATTATTTTCTTCCTAATTTTTATTGCTTTTATTTTCTTTTTTAAATTAGGAAACAAGGTGCTCCAAAGTACAGAAAATCCTGTACAGCCATAAACCTTTTACTCTTGTTGACTTTAGAACCCTCTTTATTCAGGAACTAAGCCACCATAGGTAAAGCCTCATCCCACGGCCGCGCTTCCCCCCGGGGAGAGAAGGGTCAGGACCGCAGGAGTGAGCTTGTCTCTTACTTCAGTCTCCGGTGTTGCTGGGTGTGGCACTGTTACTGATCTTGTCTTTATTTAAAATTTTGATATTTTGTTCATCATGGATCTTTTTGGGTTTAAATTTTGACTTTTAAAACTATTCAAGTATTATTTATCCTGATGGCTGAGTTTCTTGGCATCCTCTTAAATTTTGCATCCTAAGCAAGTGCCTCGCTTGTTCCACCCTGGTCCACGCCTTCCCACCCTCCTCCGAAGTGGCTTCCGCTCTGCATTTGCCCATCCATACGGAAACGGGATTGCCAAGGTTTACACAGATGGTAGTGTGCTGCCTGGAGGTTTTTGTGACTCGCTTATTTTTTAATTTAATCACCTATTATCGGGGTATAATTTGCATACACATTTTAATTATAAAGCTGGATGAGCTTTGAGAAATGTATCCCCTTTCTCCACCTTTGTGAGGCCACCACTTTTCACTTGGGAGTAATTTTAGATCGACAGAAGAGCTGGGAAGGTGGTACAGAGAGTTCCGTATACCTTTCACCCAGCTTTCCCTCGTGTTGATATCTTACATATTCTGGCATGTGGCAAAAAAGAAGTTGCTGTTGGTATGATGCTGTTTATTAAGTAAACTATATACTTTATCTGGATTTCACCAATTTTTTCACTGTGCCTTTTTGTTGTCATTGTTCAAGGATCTAATCCTGGACTACAGTGCATGTAGTGCAACTTTTAAGCTCTGTTATAATACTCTTGAATTCTCATAAGTTATTTGTGACTGTGTTACATATCACTGTTTTTGAGCTCCCCTCTCTGATGTTGGAATGTTGTTTTAAATGATGAAGCCGCATCATCCTCCATTTTCATGCAGAAAAGTTTTATAGATTAGCCTATGTCCTCTACTAGTAGGTGGACATTAATTAGGGTAGGTTTTTTAATTTTTAAGTGGATGGTGTTGTATTTAACTTACCCCACCACAGTTCCAAAAAGCATTTGAAACGACTACAAAAATGTGCACAATTTAACATGGTTTTTAAAAAGATAAAGAAATGATATCGCGTGGAAAATAAAGGTAAGGGTGGTAAAGGGTTCCTGCCGGGAGCAGGTTGGCGTGCTGCCGCGCGCACCAGCCTTGCTGGTGTGGTTAGACTGCGGGCTTGGCTCTGAGTTCCCAGAGTAAGGGAGAATCAGTCGGTTGACTGTGTCTGTATGGATAAAAATACAGCCAGTTATGAGTATGTACGATATTTCTGGCTGTGAGATCCTAGAGAAATTTCCCTCATGGTTTCTATAATTCTGAAAACTTGTATCATTCAGTTCTGAGAAATTTTCTTGAATAATTTCATTAAGATTTCTTGTCCCAGGTTTTCTGTTTTGTCTTTCTAGAACCTGAATTATTTTGGACCTCCAGAAGGGATTATCTCCATTTCTTATCCATTTCTTTTGTTTTCCATCATGTTATCATTTTGCTGTATTTTCTGAGAGAGTTCCTCAAAATTATAATCTAGTCTTTCATTATAATCCAGGCAAATGAAGAGTGAAGGGGTCTTTGATTGCTGGGTTGAGGTTGGAGTAAATATCTTTAAGTGTTCCTTTTACTAAACCTGGCTCTTATTTCATGGTTGAAATAGGGCATTCATCATTATCTTATATCAACATAGTTTGTTTCTTCCAAGTTTGGTGCAGTTCAACAAGTATTTGTTCAGTGAAACTCTGTTCTGGGTGTTTGGTATAGTTCAGCCCATGAAGCAAAAGTACCTGCGGTGTGAGGATTACGTTTGGTGGGGAACAGGATAGAGACACACAATTGTAAACAAATATGTGAACTCCATGTGATGTTAGAAGTTGGTAAATGCTCCAGAAAAGAAGTGGGGGCAGGGCACAGTTGTAATCTTAAATAGTTGGTCATCATAGGCCTGCCTCATTGAGAAGGTAGCTTTTGGGCATGGACTTGAAAGAGGTACAGAAGTTAACCATGTGGGTATCTGGGAGAAGAGCATTCTAGGTAGAGGGAACAGCCAAAGTCAAGGTTCTTAGGTGGGAGCCTGTCTGGCATATTTGAAGAACAGAAACAGCAAGGAGGCCACCACGGGAGTGACTGGCAATGAGGTCAAAGAAGTAACGTGGGGTCAGGGGGGTAGGAGGATAGGGGACCAGCTCACCTCCTAGGGTCTTGTAGGACTACCTGTTACCTGGTACAGTAGTCAAAGCTGGCTCACCACCTGTTTTTGTAAATGAATTTTATGGGTACAGTCACATTCATTTACGTACTGGCCATGTCTGCCTTGCACCACACAGAAGGAGGTAGGTAGTAGCTGTAGAGACCATCTGGCCTGCGAAGCCTAAACATTTATTCTTCAACCCTTTATAGAAAAAAGTTTTTGGACCCCGTTTTAAAAGCCCATACAGACTCTCAGATTCTAAATCTGTAAAATCATGAAGGCTATTAATCATTTGTGTCTATTCACCCAAGTTGTAATTTTAGAACAGATTTAGAGAGTAGTTATATAGGTAATTGACAGTAAATGTATTGCCCTGACCAGGTGGCTCAGCTGGGTGGAGCGCCGTCCTGTGCACCAAAACCTTGTGGGTTTGATCCCTGGCCAGGGTGCCTATGGGAGGCAACCACATCAGTGTTTCTCTCTCACACTGATGTTTCTCTTCCTCTCCCTTCCTCTCACTCTAAAATCAATAAACATATTTTTGGGTGAGGATTTTAAAAAAGAAAGTAAATATATAAAATATGCCTCTTTAAGAAGTTTGATAGTGTTATTGATTGAAGGAAGATTTAAAGAAATGGATACATGATTTATAGCAGGTCATTGAGGAGAAGTTAGGAGTCCATGTCCTGCTTTCTGAGCACCTGTGGCACGATGTTTACTTTTGATCATCGTTCATTCAGTGCAACACCGAATAAAGAGCAGTGAGTAAAATAGATGTGGTCCTGCCGTCACAGAGCTTACAGTCCATTGAGGAATACAGTTAGGAAGTTACATTCTGGTCTGATAAAAATCCTGTCATAGAGGAAGTGTAGGCTGCTGGAAAGTACAGGGGTGGGGAGCGGGGGCCTAGCCCAGAGTCAGGCCAGGTGGGGGCTGTGGCCTGGGGAGCACTGGCAGGACCACAGGGAGGTCCGCTGTGCTGGATGAGCCGTGCTCATGGGAAGGAAAGGGGAAAGAAGGAGGGAGGGGAGCCAGACTGTGGCTGGCTTTGAAGGGCCGTGTGAGCCATATTAAGAAGATAGGACTGCGAGAGCCTGGGAGCCATGAAGAGGCTTTAAGCAGAGTTGGATGTGATTGAATTTACCCTTACAAATGTCACTGTAGTTTACTATGAGGACAGTGGATTGTAGCAAGTGTGAATACAGGGAGACTGATTATGAGGTTATTGAATTTTTCTCATTGTTACTTAATCGATAAGTAAGAATTCAGTTAGCTAAATTTAGATAGACATGTACCTGTTTAGGAATACTACACAGTGTAAAGTATAAGGGAGAAGTGGCGCTGTGTTTCTGTTAAATGTATTTAGCGTTTCTATAATCAAGTATCATGTAAGTCAGTTTCTGAGACTCAGCAGTATTGGGAGGGAGTGTTTGTTACACTTTCACCACCTGAAGAGTTGGATCAAATTATCTGTGTTTAGGGAGATAGAAGTGCTTGCTGAGTAAAAGGTTGTTACTTGTTTGTTTTAACTGTGGGTCTGTATTTTCTCAATGCCGGCCTTGTCACTTGCCCCCCCACAGTTCTTCTTTAGGCAGGTCAGTGTGGAGATGTCGGGAGATAATGGTTCAAACCACTTCTTAGTTTATGTTGGCACAGGAAATACAGCAACCAAGGCTAGCTATCAAACTTGAAACTTTTGTCACAGTTACATGGTGACTTTGGGCATTTTTCTTGTCTAGAAAACTCTTGGTTTGCTAAATTTAAAAAGCAAAGGTCCATTTTTCTCCTTCGTTTATCTTGAAAAAGTAATTGGTTCAGTAATGGAAAAATACAGAAAAGTACAAGGGAAAAAAATTATCCATAGGCCCTTCATTTTGGAGACAGTCTAGTTATAATTTTGATATAATTGCCTTCCATTTTTTATTTTGTTTTGTCACATATTTGTGTTTACTTTGTAGGTACTTTTTTGGGTCGGAGTAATTTTACTTTGTATTACAGGGTTGTGTAACAACTCTAGTTTTTAAAATTTTGTTATTTTTAAAGCATCTTTGATGTTTGCAAAATAGTATATCAAATATCTATATATAGATACTTGATATAAATATATGTAAATATATATATTCTCCTATTGTTGGATATTTAAGGTGTCTATTTTTGTAATATAAAAAAGCAGTGGGATAGCACCTTTACACACAAAGCTCACACAACCATTTTAAATTATTTGATTACTTGGCACTGTGCATAGACTTTCAAGTTTATCTTTGGGTTTTCCACGCCAGTTGCAGGTCCGTGTGGCCTGAGCTCAGCAGCATAATTAGAAAACATTAGAGCGTGAGTTCTCGGATGATGATGAAAGTGGACTCCATAAGTAGGAGCAGTCCGGCCAGGGAGTGGGTGCGTGGGAGGACTTGCCTCTTGTCGGCCCCTGTGGGTGAGGACGTGAACCTGTCGGGCAGCTTTAATTCTCCCCGTGCCTTCTTCCCTCGCAGGGGTCTGAGGAGCAGACCGTGGTCTACGTGGTCGGGAGGGCGGGCCGCCAGCACTGGCAGCACGTCTACACCGCGGTGACCAGGGGCCGCAGCAGGGTGTACGTCATCGCGGAAGAGTCTCATCTGCGGAAGGCAATTTCGAAGAACAGTGTCCGCAGAAAAACTCGTTTGAAACAGTTTTTGCAAGATGAGCTCTCCATGAGCTGCGCATCTCCAGCAGATTGTGCATCTCCGTCGCAGAGCTCCAGAAACAGCAGAGGACCCGGCGCACAGCCCTCAGCGTCACCCCTCCCGACGGACACAGCTGACACTGGGACAGGCGATTTCCCCAGAAGCCAGGCCTCTGCGGTGGATGGCCAGATGCCTGCCTTTGCTGGAAGATGGAAATTTTCTTTCCCTGATGAAGCAGATGCAGATGAAGATCCATCCAAATCGCGAGGGTTCAAAAGAACCTGTGTCATGAGTGAAGATGAAAGTCCAAACAAAATTCTTATGGTAGGAGTGACATTCTTATGGACTCGAGCTTTATTTAAATATTGCTAGCTTCAGTGTGCTTATCTGTACTAAAGTGCTATGTATTTCTGTTAGTGTTGCTTTGTGCTGCAGGATATAAAAACAAGTGTTCTCTCCTCTGTCAAGTTTGCTCTCTGCCACACCCAGCTGGTCCTGGTTCTGTTCCTCACCCTGCCCAGGGCTGGCAGTCTAGGCAGCGTCAGCCAGTGGGCTTGTCAGGGGGAACTTCCTGGTCATCCGGGACCTTCTGTCTGCTTGTCTTTCTTATCAGCCTGCCCCCACCCCCTGTTTTGTAGGCCATAATCTCACTTTTGTACCAGAACTCCCCTGAAGTGGCTGGTTCCAGTCATCTTGTCAACCTGAGAGGCCTTTCCTTAGGTCTTGTTCTGGACTTTTCCCCCGACATTCCTAGTAGTTTTAAATGCTGCTGCCATTTCAACGTTTGCTTCCTTGATTGCATTGGTACCTTATCTCCCACCCTCCTGCCTGTCACATTTCCCCTTCATTTCTTCACTCCTCATCTTCCTTCCTCTGACTAGAGACACTGCCCTGGGGACCAGTTCCCTTTTTCTTTGAGGACAGTAAGTGACCATTCCTACTCTTGCTTTGATGGCCCATGGAGGGGACAGAAGGGATGTGTAAGTAACTTGGTGCTTCACTAAATGTTCTCAGCACTAGAGAGGAGGTAATAAACCAGCTCCCCAGTCTGCGTCTCTCTCTGATCCTGGAGATGGACTTCCTGGAACCCCAGCCCGATGTCTCTTACTTCTTTTCTTTTTTTCTGATTTCTCCATTTCAAGCAGCACTCACCCAGTTACAAAAGCTTAAAATTTTGGAGTCACCTTAGACTCTTCTCACTTTCACTCTCTGCCTCTACTTGCTAGATTTGTCGCAAAATGTATCTCCCAGGAATTTCTTTCATTCCATTTAGCCTGGGCAGTTTTTGATCCTCATCTTCTCAGTGACTGGTCACCGGGCTCCCCTCCTTACCCCCCCTCGTGCTCCCTTCTCCTAGTGCTGCCCTGCACATCCTCACCAAACTAGCTTGCCTTACGGGCTTCACTTGTTCCTGTGTTTAAGAGCCTTCAGTGGCTCTCGTGCCCACAGCATAAATCTAGACAGTCTAGCTTGGCATTTGAGACCTTTCATAGTTTGAGTCCAACTTTCCCAGCATCATTTTATTTCCCCCTCTTCTTTTTCTGCTTCAGTCAAACTAGTTTCTTCATTCACTAAAATGAGCCAAACTTACTCTCACTTTTTCCCTTTGGCCTTTTACTGTGCAACTTGGTTTGGATTCCTCATTCTTTCTGCCTCTCCTCATTTAGCATTTTTATAAATTTAGATCCTCTTCTTGTCACTGGTCTAAATGCTAGAGGGAGGAAAACAGACCAGTCTCTGGCTTTCTTGACATTACAATCTACCAATGGGTCATAGGCAGTAAATACAAGAAAAATAAAATGTTCAGGAAAAGAAAGATTCTATGATGAAAGTAAAGGTAGTGAGGTGGGGAATAGTGGGGATGGGGGGGAGGGGGCAGGAGGTGCTATGTGGTGGATAGGTGAGGCCTCCCTGAGGAGATGACCCGTGAGCTGAACAATGAGCAGCCAGGCAAGGCTCAGAGGAAGTGCCTCCTAGGCTGAGGAGTTAGCGATGCAAAGCCTGGAAGTGACTGACTTTATTGGAAGGGGAAGGCAGGCCAGTGTGGCCAGAGAGTGAGGAAGAGAGGGTGTGTAGGCGACTGTGGTGGACGGACAGCAGGGCTGTGGTGGGGGCGGGGCTGGGATTTCATGCTATTTGCAGTGGGAATGCTTTGGGGAGCTGTGAGCAGAGGGGTGGTATCCTCTAAGGTGCGCGTAAAAATGAAGCCTCTGGCTGCTGTGCAGAGTGAACTGGCGAAAGTGGGCTGAAAGCAGGGAGCCCAGCCAGAGGTTGTCCTAGGGAGGGCCCAGTGAGAGCAGGGAGGGTGTTGAGGAGGGGTCAGGTTCTTGATGTGTTTTGGAGATAGAGTCTCTGTGACTTGCTGATTAAATGTGAGGGGGTAAAACAAAACGTAATCCAGGAGTTGTTCTGGATTTCTGGCTGAAATACCTTGTGAATGGTAGTGCCGCCTCCTGAGATGGCAAGGCCTTGAGAAGAACTGGGTGAAGTGGACTCACTGAGAAAGTCAGTGGTTTGTAGAAGAGTTTAGGAGCTCAGGGTGGGTTGGGGTGGATAATGTCCATTTAGGAGGCATTAGCATAAAATGGTAATTAAAGGATTAGGTGAGTTAATTTCAGGAGAGACCACAGGTAGAGGAGAGGGCCTTACAAGAGACCTCCCAACTTATAGCGGTCCTGCAGAGGAGGAGGAACCAGGGTGGCGGGAGGGACGGAAGCCTGATGAGAGTGTGCCCGTGACAGTCGGAGCCGGGAGTGGGGAGGAAGGCAAGGAAGCAGAGTGTTTGAAGAGGGTTCCTGTGAAAAGAGGCAGAGAGATGGGGCTGTATCTGGATGGAAGGATTGTGGTCAAGGAAGGAACTCTTTATTTTGGATGGGTACACTGAAGCATCCTAGAGTGTTTCTAGAATGGTCCAATGGAGAACGAGAAACTCGTGATTCAGAGGGTGACTGTAGGAGTGATGCCCTGAAGTGGGTGAGATGGGAAAAACTGGGAGTGTAAGTGAAGGTGTTGCCTTTAGATACACATGGGGGTGGGGGCCCTGCTTCCACTGCAGCCGGATGGGGGCAGGTGCAGTGTGTTGCTGGGTTTAGGGAAGGAAGATGAAGCTGTTCTCAGTTGATTACCTCCTCCCATCTTATCTGTCTTCGTAGCAGAATCCAGCTTAGTTTCTGTTTTGTTCATGAGACCCTCCCTGTCTCTGAACGAACACATCTCTCCTCTGTGCAGCACTTGTACCCAGTTTGTTTGACTCTGTAAAGCAAGCTTCTTGAGGACAGCATGCTGATTACACAATAACTCAAATACACTTGGTGATTAAATTATGAGTTGTGAATACATGGCATTCCATCCTTTAAAAAAAATTGGACCTTCAGAGTATTGTTCTTTCATGTGTTCAAAGTCATACTTAATTTGTAGTGTCCTTCTTGCTTCCAGAATTCCTTTGAAAATCACTTTTAGAGGCAATATGAATGTTTATAAGGGAAGCAAACTTCTATTGAGACCTATTTTGGTTTTTAGAAATACTCCAGAGTCATTTGTTTCAAAGTTTTATGAATTGGATTATCCAATTTGGGTAATATCATTTTGTGATTTTTAAAATTTTTATCTATTTTATTTTTAAATTATATTTTATTGATAATACTATTACAGTTGTCACGATTTTGCCCCCTTTGCCCCCTTCCACCTAGCACCTCTGGAATCCCTCAGTCAATCCACCCCATTGTTCATGTCCATGGGCCATGCATATAAGTTCTTTGGCTATTCCATTTCCTGTGCTGTAATTTACATCTGTAATTTATATCCCCATGGTTATTCTGTAACTACCTATTTGTACTTCTTAATCCCCTCACCTCTTCACCCATTTCTCCACACCCCCCTCCCATTTGGAAACCATCAACATGCTTTCTGTATTGATAATTCTGGCTGTATTCTGCTTTCTTGCTTAGTTTGTTTTTTAGACTCAGTGTTGACAGGTATGTATTTACTGCCATTTTATTCATTTTTATCTTTTAAAATAAGCCCCTTTAACATTTCATATAATAATGGCTTGGTGATGATGACTCTTTTAGTTTTTTCTTGTCTGGGAAGCTCTTTATCTGCCCTTCAGTTCTAAATGATAGCTTTGCTGGATAGAGCAATTTTGGCTGTAGGTCCCTGCTTTTTATGACTTGGAATATTTCTTGCCAATCCCTCCCAGCCTGCACAGTTTCTTTTGAGAATATAGCCGACAATCTTATGGGGACTTCCTTGTAAGTAACTAACTGCTTTTCTCTTTATCCTTAACCTTTGGCATTTTAATTATGATGTGTCTTGGCATGGGCCTCTTTGCATCCACCTCGTTTGGGACTCTCTGTGCTTCCTGGACTTGTATGTATATTTCCTTCACCAAATTAGGGAAGTTTTCTTTCATTATTTTTTCAAGTAGATTTCCAATTTCTTGCTCTTTCTCTTCTCCTTCTGGCACCCCTATGATGTCAATGTGGGACATCTTAAAGCGGTCTCAGAGGCTGCTTACACTATCCTCATTTTTTTTGGATTCTTTTTCTTTCTGTTGTTCCGATTGGTTGTTTTTTGCTTCCTTATGTTCCAAATCATTGATTTGATTCTAGGCTTCATCCAATCTACTGCTGTTTCTCTGTAAATTGTTATTTCAATTAGTGTATCCTTTGTTTCTGACTGGATCTTTTTTAGGCTGTTGAGGTCCTCACTAACTTCCTTGAGCATTGTGATTTTTGAAAAAACAGGTTGGATTATAAATTATTTCCAATGGTCCCCCAGAAGCTTAAGAGTTGCTTTACATGCTGACAGCAGCCTTGTTGTGGGGAGCCTTCGGTTTCCCAGGCTGCGTAGCAAAGATTAGATGGTGCAGGTCACTGGGGGCCTGTTGGAGAACATGCTCACAGAACCTGCCTGTCCTGGGGTTAAGTCCTCAAGGGAGAAATATGTACGTTCTTACCCCAAATAATGTGAGATGGTTAGAAAGATCTCTGAGAATGTGCCGACAGTGTGTGAAGTACTGGCACGTTAGTGAGCCGCAAGCAAAGGATAGTGTGGCCGCAGCACAGCGTGCCAGCAGGCGGCTGGGCTGAGGGCACGGGAGGAGTCAGGAAAGAGACAGCGGCTCTTCCGAAGACGTTGTGCGTTGTCTCCGGCTGTGGAGAGCACTAGAAACATTTAAAGAGCTCTGTGGATTGAAATTTATGAAGGTGTCTTTGACAAAACTTTAGTAGATTATGGTTAGGCAGACACGAGGGGATGAGTTCCCAAAACAAAAACATTATTTCCATAGCTTATTCAAAATGATTACGCTCTGAACTCAGGCAGTGGCAGTTGGGGTGGAGAAGAGAGGCTAAGGGGTATAGTTGGTGGCACTTAGCCGTCACTCACTCACACTGGTAGGGTCGGACATGAAGATGATTCCTGGGCTTCTGGCTTGGGCATCTGGGGGGATCCAGGTACCGTTATCAGGATTTGGGAAAAGAGGCCGGGGGACAGGTTTTGTGGGGAAAGCGCTGAAACTGGACATCGTGGGGAAGAAGTTTTTCCTTCCTGGAAGTGCTAGGACTACTGCCACCTCATTCCATACTCCATCTCAGCTCTTGGGTAGTGAATTTGCCTCAGCAACGCATTTTCTTTTTCTGAAATTAAATGTATTAACTCTTACAAAGACCATGGGATGAATAAGGCTTTGACTGGACAGAAAAGTTGAGGCAGTTCCATAGAAAGTCTTTCTCCAAGTTTCTGGGTTTGTGTTTCTTACTGCTGACGTGGGGTGGGGGTCAGGGCCGTGCAGCGGTGTCCAGAGGAAGCAGCGGCATTGTCCATCTGCAGGTCCGTGCTTGCCACAGCTGTCGCGCTCCGGCTGAGGCCGACGTGGCAGCTCTGTGAGCACAGTGACTGGGGGGTGTCCAGTGCTGACTGATGTCGCATGTAGCAGCAGCAGCACGAGCCAAGTTCTCTAACGGAAGGGGATATGCTTTCTTACAAGGTCTGCTGGAAGTATGTGGCATTTACAAGAATCCCTAGAAATTAGGACTAGAATTCAAAGCTTCAGGGCCGATACATTAGGAACTTCTGTGCTCTCATGATTCTAGACTTTCAGGTGCCTTGAGATGTGTCATTTCTAAAAGATTAAATTCGGTGACAAGGGCTGCCCACATTCCCTTTTTTTAGTATTTCACACTGCTTCACAAGAGCCAAAGCTGCGGTCAGATTCTACAGACACTAATGCTGGTCTCGTCCGAAATGGCAGCTTTTGCTTTTCCATGCGTTAATAGCTTCGGCTTTGGAGACATGTTCCAAAAGAACACGTTAGCCTGGTTTTTTTCTTTCTCTGGCCTACCCCCACCAAAAAAAGAGGGAAAACAAAAATCTCCCTTTAAATAAAAACATGTCTGTAAACATTTAAAATTTATCACATAAAGCAGTGATTTCCAGAACTTAAGGAAAATGACATTTTAACATAAAAAAATTAGGAAAGACCTAATCACATAATCCCTGAGAAAAGAGAGTCCTTGTATTAGTCAGAGTTCTCTAGAGAAAGAGAACCAATAGGATATGTCTGTCTGTCTGTCTGTCTCTGTCTCTCTGGGTTTATTTGAAGGAATTGGCTCTTGTTCTTGTGGAGGCTGGAAGTCTAAAATCTACAGGTAGGTTGGTAGACCCAGGGGAGACTTCCTCCTTGCTGGGGCCAGGTCGTTCTTTTTTTTTAAGATCTTCCGTCAGTGGGAGGCCCACCTGCATCATGGAGGGTAATCTGCTTTACTATACTAGTCTACTGATTTATATTAGAGGTTAATCTCATCTAGAGAGTACCTTCAAGGAACATCTAGAACTGTATTCGACAAAATAAATATCTGGGCACCATGGCTTAGCCAAGTGGACACAAAGTTAACCATCACAGTCCCCTAAATGGAAAAGATTTTGCATTGTGAGTGAGTTGTGCCTGTGTTTCTCATTTCCCTGTGGTGGTAAAACTTCCCCATGACCATCCCGGTCCGTTGACTTCTGTGTGGGAATCACGGATAGTGCCAGGAAGATGCTTGTGGCCCAGCTGTGTTTCACCTGACCACACTCGCTACACTGTTCTGCAGGAACCATCTTGAAATTCTTAATTTCTGAACATAGGGCCTTCATTTTAATTTTGTACTGGGTCACCAAATTATATAGCATATGCTGTCCACAACTTTGGAAATTCAATTTATATACCCGTTCAGCAACTAGGCACGTCTACATGCCAGTCCCAGAGCTGGGTGCTGGGGATGCCACGGGGAGCAGAGCAGACACGACCCCCCAGGGAAGGAGCTGAGAGCCCATCGCTCTGCTCTGGCCTTCAGGGGGCGGGGGAAATGCATTAGGTCTTCTGGGGGGGAAAGCGCATAGGGTAGACTGGCTCCATTTTTACAAAATTAACCATATTTTTATTGTTTTCCTAACAGGTGGAGGAATCGTCTCCACAAGTGTCTTCCAAACTTCAGAACTTGAGACTAAATAATTTGACCCCCAGGCAACTTTTCAAACCCACAAGTAATCAAGAAACTTAATTTTTCCTTCTGATTATTCAAAATAATTAACTGTGTTTTTCATTCAACTCAAAGTGAACATCATAACTTCAAAGTATCAGGATAAAAGAGGATGTCTGTAACGAGAGTTTTATTTTAAGGTGTTTGTATTATAGATGTTTTAAACTCATTCGATCAAAGAAAACCTTAATGATTTCTCAATGTCTGTCATGAGACCTGGTAGCACTGGACATAAATGAGAGAGAACAGTGTCATAGCTGTACTTTATAAAGAGTTTTATTTTTAGGGTAATGCCTTATTAACTTCCGCCATCACTGAGTGATCTTCGCCGAAGGGGTGAAGCGGCGGCAACGAGAAACTGGAACTGCGTCCCTTACTGGCGCCAGTGATGGGAAGGGATCACCTCCCGAGGTGCCGTTTGCTCCCTCACCGCTGCCAGGCTCTACCTCATCTGGGGCTCTTCCCGGAAACGCCTTCTGAGTTGGGAGCACACCATTCCCTGTCCTGTTTTCTGAATTTGAGATGTCATTGCCATGTACCACTGTCCGAGGTGAAGGTGTGTGAGACTTACCTCTCGCGTTAGGATTACCGCTGCAGCATTAGCTCACACCTCCATCGTGCCACGTGATTGTCACTGGGGGGGCACACCGCTTTGAAGATACTCTATTTTGGAAAATTTTTTTCTGAGTGATTTCTATTTTTTTAAAGTTTTTTTATTGTTAAATGGTAGAAGAAATAGTTAAGAGGGAAGATTTACCTGCTACTGCAATGTTTTAAATATAGCATTATAGAGATATAATTCACATACAAGTCACCCATTTACACAGCTGAGTAGCTTTTAGTATATTCATGGTTGTAATACCAATACCACAATCAATTTTAGAATATTTTTATATGATCACCCAAAGAACTCTTGTACCTTTCAGCTCTAATACCCCCCCTCCCAGCCCTGGGCAACTGGTAATCTACTTTGTCTCTGCAATGTGCCCTTTATTATGACGTCTTTGATTTAGCATGGTATTTTCAGACTTCATCCATGTTGTAGCGTGTATCTACCAGTGCATCTCTGTTTTTTAAAAAAGATAAAAGATTAAAAACAATCATGTACAAAGAGCTAGCATCGTTTCTTTTATTTGGGTAGTTGTCTTGGATAATCCATTCAAGGAAGATCACTCAGTCCACCTTGACGAAGCCAGTGCCCTTTGTGTGCTGATGGGAAAACTGGCCCCGTAGACGGAGATCATATTTCTACGTCAGACTGTGTGGGTTTGAGCTGATGTGACAAGATCGGGAACCTGGCTGAATTTTTCCAGGTGGCCCACCTTGCTCTCAGTGGTTCCTTGAAGCAAAGGGCCTTTATCTATTTTTATTTCCAAAGTGTTCTGTTGTAAGGATGTGGCACATGGGATTTATCCATTCATCAGCTCATGGACATTTGGGTTATTTCCACTTTTTGGCTATTACAGCTAATGCTGCTGTGAGCATCTGTGTGTAAGTTTTTGTGTGAACATATATTTTCATTTCTTTAAGGTATAGGTAGACCCAGGAGTGGAACTACTGGGTCACATTATAACTGTTTAAAGCTTTGAGGACCTGACAGGCTGTCTTCCAAGTAGCTGTACTGTTTTATATTTATGCCAGCAGTGCGTGAGGGTTCCGGTTCCTCATATTTTCTCCAGCGCACGTTGTCGTCTGCCTTTTTGATTGCAGCCACACGGTGGGTGTAAAGTGATACTTTATTGTGGCTTCCATTTGCATTTGCCTGCGGTAATGATGTTGGCCATCTTTTCATGTGCTGATCGCCATTTGTCCTTTCTCTTAGGAGAAATGTCTGCTCAGGTCGTTTGCCAATTTATAAATTGGGTTATTTTTCTTTTTATTATTGAGATATTAGTTCTTCAGATATTCTGTGAAGAAGTCTTTTATTAGAAACAGTATTTGCAAAAAAAAAATTTTTTTTTTTTGCATTTTGTGGATTTGTTTTCACTTTCAGGGATTTTTCTATCACCTGCAAATAGAGAACATGTTACTTCTTCCTTTCATATCTGGGTGCTTTTTATTTCGTTTTCTTGTCTTACTGCCCTGGCTAGAACTTCTAGTAAACTGTTACATAGAAGTGGTGGGAATGGACATCCTGGTGGTGTCCCTGCGAGTTTTCGGGGTCTGTGAGGCAATCTGCAAACGTGAGTGTTGGGACCGCAGGTGCAGCCTGTTCGCAGTTGGTGTGAACGTGTTTCCTAGAACACACGTGGTGCTCGCTGAGGGCAGAGGTGTCACCTAAAATAAATGTGCTGTTAGTGTGGGGTGTGTGCCTGCCTGCGGGCTGTTTTAGCACTTTCACACGTGTCATGTCTTGTGCTCACAACAGACCTGGGGTGTAGATGTGACCTTCAGTATTATGGTGGGGAACTGACTCCTGGTAGCTTTCATATCACCAGTGAGCTGGAATTCAAACCTATGCTGTTCCCAGTCTTCCATGCTGCTTTTCAAGTTTATGGTAAAACCTCCCCCCCTTTAAAAATTATGTAGTGATTAACATTGTGTAGGGCTTGGCCTCTAGAACATGAAAATTCATTCAAAGCTCCAAAAAAGTGCATGTCATGTTTTTTGGCTTTTTAAAATCACTGTTTATTCCATTTGGTAGAGGATTTTTTTTTTCCATACAAATATTTGCAACAATTTTGAATCCCCCCCAAACCATACATAGACGATAAATACCATGCTATTAAAGTATTAAATTTGTACAAAAATACTTTACAGTTTAATACTTGTTTGTTACAAATAAAAATACATATTTAAGTGACTCATGATCTTTTTTTTTTCTTAACATGATTCTGCTTTATACTTTCTTGCCCTGGCGGTCCTGAAATGTGATTGAAATAATA
Source organism: Anoura caudifer (assembly GCA_004027475.1). Taxonomy (NCBI): domain Eukaryota; kingdom Metazoa; phylum Chordata; class Mammalia; order Chiroptera; family Phyllostomidae; genus Anoura; species Anoura caudifer. The sequence goes on from PVKU01008294.1 coordinate 46,290, forward strand.
TATTTCTTTGCACACAAAGAAAGGTGAACGTTTTCCTTAAACAAAGGACACAGTGTTCAAGTGCTTCATCTAAGTGGTTGTTTGAGTTACTGACTGAAATGGAAATGTTTGGAAAATAACTGTTTCAATATGGAGATTCTATAATCGATATACAGATCTATTTTTTTATATTCACCAAATAACAGTTATTAGTGTAACTATTCAAAATATCCGGACAGATGAAAACAGTTGCTGACAGACATTAACTGCAACTGTCACAGTTTATTGCTTTGAGGGATGGTGATAATTGGCAACGCATTCTGTGGAAAATGTATTTACAGTTTCGGTGAGTGGCATGGCTCAGAACTGAACACAGTCCGGTGTCGTTTTTAAGTACATGTGCTGTACACCCCTCAGTAGAACCGGTTTTTAAAACAGGTCGAGCAAGATGAGTTTGATTTGCCTATCAAGATAAACCTTTTAATAGACTTAATTCTTAAATTCTTAGTCCTGAATTTTAAAAATAAGATAACTAACTCTCAGTGTTACTAAACACTCTAATTCATTATCAGAGATTTTCAGCTATTAAAAATGTGTCCTTAAAAAAAAAAAAAAGCAACAGGTCACAAGACATATCCTGTTTGATAATTTGTTGCATAGGGAATAGCATACATCTTAGTTAAAATCATTCCTATACTTGGGCAAAACAGTTACCACCACCTATTAGGATCTCCTGCGTGCATCATTGCTGAAACATTTTAAGATAATTGTATCCCTGTACCCCTCCCCTAGCAGCAGCCAGTCCCAGCAGTTACCCAACTAGTTCCTCTAGCAGAGCCAGCTTTATGAAAAGCGTTGTTGGTCAAGTTCTTGCATTAATGACTTCATAGTAAGAAACTGATTTCAAAGTGAATTAAGGAAATTATCATAGAGAATATTTTTAAACAGACATTTTTTCAAAAAGTGATAGGAAGATGAACTTGTAAAAAAGTTCCTCCGATGTTCCTTGTGGAGGGGCGGCCTACCTATTTTTCTTTTTCTCTACCATTGGGCTTGGCAGGGAATCGTCTGCCAGATACCATAGTGGTCACCAAAAAAGGTAACCTCTTCTACGTGAAAGGGAAGTGAACATGAGCCATGAGAGATTTAAAAGACCCCTGTGCTTGCAGTTAATGCCACGTGATTATCTGTGCCTCAAATGTCACAGAAATCTTAAAGGGATTTTTTTTTTTTTAGCACCATGTAGATACTGTCTTTTGTCCTGCTTTATAAAAAAGCGTTGCTATAAGGTGTTGGTGGGTTCTCGGATCTCCAGATTACTGCCGTGGCTGGGCTGCTGGAAAAAAGCACTGTTGCGTTCACTCCATTCTCCCGGCAGAGTCTGGTCCATCGATTTCTGTGAAGCCAGTGGGTTTCTGCTGATAACCAGGTCCAGCTTGTTGCCAGATTCCGCGATGAGGGGCACAACGAGGCAGCAGTCAAAGTCCCTCGTTCGGACATGATTAACCTGAAAGGTCGAGAAGAGCCATTTTGAATTATTGTTCTGCTCATAAAATAGTTGCCCAGACCCAGGGTACAGGTCAGGCGTAACACGTTGCCGTGGAGGGATGTAAACCAGCACCTCTACAGAGAGGTCCAGCCCTGCGCTGACCATACCCCAATGAGCTCCCTGGTGTCCCAGTCTCTGCTGCTAAGTTTTAACGCCCCACAAGCACACATCCCAGCAGCCCCGTGGCGAGCAGACTGCCTCGCGCACAGCAGGTGCTCCAAGAGCTGAATGTCATCTCGTTTCCAGATGAGGAACATGAGGGGCAGAGCAGTTAAGAAATTTGCCTTCAGGAAGCAGTTGGTAAGTGGTCAAGCTAAGATGTGACCCCAGGCAGTCTGGTTGACTCCAAAGCTTGTGCTCTTGACCGTGAGGCTGAACGACCCCCTTAAGTGGCCCACCCCCTCCTCAGCGTATACACACAACTCACCTGCTGTCATTTCTCCTTACTCGCAATCAGGCGTTTTCACAATCTACGTGCTGCTCTCATTCCTTGACTTTCCATTCTCTCCCCAGTTGGACCTGACGCTCGTGTTGCACAGAGGACCCCTCCGTCCAATGCAGGACTCGGGTCTTGGGCTGTCACTCCCTTTGGCCTTCAGCACTGGCTGCTCTTAACACCTATCCCTCCTTAAAACCTTCCTTCTTGGCTCCTAGAACACTACTTTGTATTGATCCTGTCATTTTAACAGCTCGCTTCCAGTCCTTTCCTGCTGTTATTTCTTCCTGTCCTGTACATGTTGTTTTTCTTAGAATTTAATCCTTGGTTCTCCTCTCTTTATGCCTGTAAGTCCGCCATGGGCAACTTTATCCAAACCCATGCCTTCAGCACCCTAAGTCTTTAGCGCTAGCTCTAACACCTCTCCTGAGTGCAGAGCCAAGCCGCCTCTCCGAGGGCTCTGCCAGGATGCGCTGAAGGTGCTGAAGGCTCGGGTGTGATGTGGTAGGCTCCTCTCCTGTAATCTTCCCCTTCTCCACCTACCCCAGTGCCTCAGTAGTACCATTGTGCTCTTTCCAAATGATAAATGATGTCATTCTGCTTAAGGAATGAATATACCTCCAGAATAAAGTCCAAGAGCTTTATCATGACATTTAAAGTTCTTCACGGTCTGAATCCACTCTATTTTTAAGGCCTCAATTTGCGTCTAAGTAGGTATAGCTCCAATATATGGATTAGGAAGATACTCTCAGAGAGTTAGTAACTTGTCCATAGCTATTCAGCAATTGTAAAAGTGCCCATGGAAAATAAAAGTGTCCCACACATCTAGGACAGGACTAGCCGTTCTACTGCCACGGCAAAAATAGCCACCAGAACTGGTTTTAAAACTGCCTAGTGGACCGCTGACCACGTGCTTCAGTGAGCGCACCTCAGAGCAACGTCCTGCTGTGAAGGCCGGCTGTCTGGCGGCAGACTCGTTCCAGCGGAGCACACGTTTAAGACGGGTGTCAATGCTTTCCTTCTCCTGCAAAGTGTTCTCCTCCTAAGAACCTTACGAGAACTTGCTTTGCTCAGTGAAACTACATCTGACCACGACAGGACTCCATTCAATAAACAGGGTTCAGCTCTGTGGTTTCAGATACTGTGTTGGCTACTGAGGTACCAAGCACTGCACAACGGCGAATGGGGGAGTAAGGTACTGGCCCCATCCTCAGGAAGTGTCTAATCTGCTGGGGAATATATACAGGGAAACAGGCCATTTCAAAGACTGGTAAATTCCACCAAAGGAAAGCTTCTAATCTAGGTTTGAGACAAAGGAGGATGGACGGGCATTGGTCAAGGAAGACTTGGAAGAGTTACATTAATTGAATTCCACCAGCAGTCTTACCTGTAAGAGCCTGTCATAGGGCTTTAAGCCACCAAGATCCCCTGGCCCGGCTGGGCGAATGTTTTTGACATACACTCCTTTCTCCAGCAGGCCGTCTGCTACGCTGAACCCAAAGTCCTCCATGTCAGAGCTTTTGTACAAGGTCACCTGGAAAGTGAGAAGGGGGCGTTCAGCTAAGCTGGAGACTCTGGCCTGTGAATCTCCTTGACAATCTTCTCAATCTCATTTCAACAACACAATGGATTTGTAATATATCAGGCAGCTCCCCCAGCCCTGCAGCACCCCCCCCCCAAAAAAAAACAAATATCCTTGGAATTTGTAAACTTCCACCCAGAACAGACATGTAGGAGAAGGAGAAAAGCTGGAGAGTCCTGGTGGGGGTTTTCTTGTTGTTGTTTTTAAACTTTTCAGGCATATGAAAGTGAGGCTTTCACTAGGACAGGCTGACTTCTCTGTCCTCCTGGACATCTCCCCAGTGTCGGGAGCAGCCGGGGCAGCCCCTCGTCCTGATGAGCACCAGAACCAAGCCACGGACCCTTCCTTCCTGCCCACCCCTCCCTGGGGCTGTGCTCAGTGCAGAGCTCGGCATTTCCTTTCCCTTTGAAGCCCATGAAGCCCCTCATTTTATTTGCTGTGGTAAGCCCATCGGGACTTCAGTAGCATTGGTTAAAAAGAACCGGAAGGTGCTCCCGTAACAAACACCTTGCCCTGGGGCCTGGTTCCAACAGCACCCTCAGTTCCTGTCCAGGATCGAGTTGAGCAGCTCACAGCCTTCGACCTTCTCAGCTCTGGGCCACAGCTGGTGCTCTCTGCACCTAAGACCAGCTGCCAGTAATTAAAGCTTCCCCCAGTGCACGTTCCTCCACCTGCCCATCTGCATGAGTTAGTCTGAGGTCCACTCACTCATCAAATCATTCATGCTTTCAGCCAGTGAGGACTGGGTCCCCACCACGTTCTGTGCACAGTTCTGGGTGCAGGAAGCAGCAGTGAATGAGAGAGGAGAGCCTGCCTTCCAGAGGCAAACACATTAACAATGTGTTATGTTCACCAAGCCCAGTGCTGGACACTGCCAGATGGCATGCTCCGCACCTCACTCAGTCTTTAGTCCTCACCTGAGGATATGCTTATTTTAGAGAGAAGGAAAGGGAGGGAGGGAGAGAGGGAGAAAAACATCGATGTGAGAGAGAGACATTGATCAGTCGCTTCTTGTATGTGCCCTGACTGGGGATGGAGCCCACACCCTAGGCATGTGCCCGGACCAGGAATCAAACCCGCAACCTTTCAGTTTACAGACGACACTCCAACCAACGGAGCCATGCTGGCCAGGGCACGCCACACTCACTTAGCGCTTTAGGGTGCCCACTGCTTTTTCTAAGGTTTGTCAAATGCCCTCCACGAAACCATACACATACTTCAAACAGCAATTGGGGCTTATTTTTTTACTCTCTAGTTTTAGAAGTATATGGTTTATTCTATTTCTACACAAATGATACACAGACACATTACTGTAAAAGAGTAAAAAGTTTAGAGCTATACAGGGAAAATGTGAAGATGAAATCTTTTAGAGCAGGTTTATTCTTTTATATCATTATTTTACTTCAGAGAGGTATGGAATGTGGAAGGAAATGAAAGCTGGGCAGCTTGTGGATTTTTTATTTCACTGGACAGACAGACAGATCCAACACCAGGTTGGCTGGGTCAGCACTGGTCACCCCTGAGGCAGCCTGTGCAGTTGCTACCTCACTGGAGCAGGGAAAACTCAGTGTCAGGGGGGTTTGATAACCTTCCCAAGATCAGGAAGGTACAACCGGTGCGGCTGTGTCTGTCTGACCGCCTGTAACCGAGCGTCTAACCATTACCACATGTGTCTCAACATGCCTTCTTTCACGGATGCTAAGGTACTCTCCACTTTTTGTATTTCAAAATCTCCAAAATCAGACTATGTTTTATAATCAATGGCATCCTAGAGCCCAAGAAATCAGGTGCCAACATATAGCACCCCGGCCTGCAGAGCGCGGCACTGATCCGAAGTGCCGACATCGCTCTGTGAAAGGCAGAATCCCAGGCCCTGCCCCAGGCCGACTGAGCTGGCACCTGCAGATGGCTAGTGACTTGTGTGCATGCTGAGGTTTTGTCTGTGCAAAACTTCACAATCCAGTGCTGCTACCTGTTCTGGAAAAGGAAGCCAGGAAACTAATGTTTAATGAGACCACATTCTTCGCAGGCTCATAACTGTGTGTGAGTGTGCACACGCATATACGCTCGTGCATACTCACACTGGCTCCTACCATGTGCCTGCACTGGTTTAAGGGCTGAAGATATAGCAGTGAAAAAATAAAAGACAGCAGTGAACAAAACATAGCCTTCACGAGCTTATGGTCCAGTGAAGATATCTAATTTAATCCTCCTAACAATCCTGCCAGACAAGTAAGAGTCTCAATTTTAAATCAGGTGGTAGATATAAAGTTTTAATCTGAAGTGACCAGGTTTCTGTGGGAGGATCAATTTTACGGCATTCAGTTTAACAGAACAGTAAGCCCCATTTTACCGTAGAAGACACGAGTGTGCCTATGCTCCGGTGCAATTTAGAAGGTGCAGGCATCTGAGGGTGCAGTTCAGGTGCAGCGCCCCAGCTGACATGCACCCTCAGACACCTGGAGAGCAGTGGGTCAAACTGTGAAAATGAGACAGTCTTCTTCCTGCCCCGTGCCTGCCCCCCTGCCCACTCCCACCCCCTCGGGAGTGGAGGAGATGCCTTTCTTGGTAACTTGGGCTCAGGTAAAGCAGGGGAGTATGTGGAAGATGCCCCTTTCCAAATCTCTAATCCGGTGCCTGCCACATAGTAGGGTTATTACTTTTGAGTAAATGAAAAGATGGGTTCTGACATGGGTGAGTTTGGAAGCAGTTAGAACTGGCCACCATATGATGTGAATGTGAATAAGAGGGATTTAATTTTGAGGTTCAAGCCATCTGCCCACCCCTTCAATCCTTCCTAGGAAGGGCTGGAAATGAGCAAAACTGCATCCCCACCAGGAGTCCGGGGGATGGGGCTGGTCCCCATGAAGATCCAATAGCGACACCTTGTGGCCATCAGATGTGATAGCACTTCTGACAACGGAGTCAGGCCTGACCCACCGAAGAGCTGAAGAAGCCCCATTTTCCCACAGACGGAGAGAGGTGAGATGGAAGGTCTTCCAGCTCAAGATGTTGGACTTCTTGCTGACAAGGTCTGTGGGATTTGAGGGAGCAGATTAAAAAGCAAGCAGAATGGTGCTGTCCCTACCAAGTTTGTGAAGCAGATCACACGGACAGGGAAATGAAAGCTCAGGGAGGGTTAGAAAGTTGCCCGAGCTAAACAGATTGCAAGAGACAGAGATTGCTTCTGACTGAGATGTTCAGACCTTCCCATGGCACGCTGCCTTAATAAGTACTCATTCCAAAGGAGAATTTTCTGGTCCCTTTAGAGTTATGATTTTGCCATAGGCCACAGGACAGGTGAGTTCTGTCCCTCTTTCCTAACGTGGGCCTGGAATAACAGGGAGGTTCGTCATTGCTCAGCTGGCCAATGGATCTCGGGCATCTGCTCCCCAGCCAGAGCCCAGGAAGGGCAGAGAGATGAGTGGCACCAAGTGATGCCAACACCGGTCAGTGGTGACACTTTAGCCAAAGCATGACTGGTGGGTGGTGAGCAGAGCAGGTTAGCAGGTGAAGGTCACAGCTGTTGACCAAGGGGCTTTGTTCTCCTGGGCCTTAGACTTGGTGTACATCTATGGTAAACTCTTCAGAATAAGAGGCTCATAAGTGATTTAAATTTGAAAGTAATCTGTTTCTCTAGAAAGATTTCCCGAGGTTAGAAGAGATTGAATTTTAATAGCCAAGTGTATTGTTCTCCTGGAAACAGCTTAGAAACAGCACATAACAAAAATGAAATTATTTTTAAATGACACAAAGATAAGATTCCAGAAATCAATAATTCACAAAACTGGGCAGCACAGCTGACTGCTCTCAAAGCAGCAATAATAAATTGTGCCATGTAGCTGCCGCCCTCTTATTCCACTGGAGATTGGTAGCGGTTACTTCTGATTTATTTTCTGTCCAAAAATAATTCTAAGGATTCTGAGGTTTAGATCATATTTTTTAAAGAAACTTCTTCTGCACGGATGCATCTCCTACCCAGACACTTTCCTACATGAGATTGCTTTTGGTCTCCCAGCCGCTCTGTGCAGCGGAATCACTCCCTTCCTGCCAAGGGGGATGCTGACTCTCGAAGAAGTGGATGGACAGACTTGTCCAGGTAGAATGTATAAGCTCTAGAATTCACTACCAAAATATCTGACCTCGCTAGCTGTATTTGTCAAGTCATGATTTGTTTTTTCTGGACACATATCTCCTAGCTAGTCAGGCAGCCTTTATCCGTTTCCAACTGCCCAGCCAACTAAAGACGAAAACTGCACTTTCTCTCCGAGAGCCTGCTCACGGCTCCCACAGCTCTGCGGGGTCCACCCCAGCCCATCCGAATCAAGACTTATCTTGTAGGGTTTCTATTCTGTGCAGACCAAAGGATGCTTCCAGGGAACCTGGACTAGATTTTTCTGTTCTAAAAGGGCCAATGAACATAACACTTGGAATGTAACACTCCAGGCAAGGATACAGCGTTACAAAGCTCAGTTCCACTTTAACTCTTTGTCAGCATAGGCTGCCATTGCTTGTAACCCTCCTGAGAGCTGAGCTTTGGCAGGAGGGAGAAGGATTCACCGAGATTCAAGCTGAGCCTTGTTTTATACTTCTGTGCACATGTCTGAACAATGTCCTTGAGGTAAAGATCAGAAACTTAATGCTTGGGTTTTCAGCTTTGACATGTGTGGAATGCTTTCGTGGCAGAGCCAATTTCGTCAGCTGGATGTTAAGGGCAGTCGTGCCTGCTACCTTCAGCAAGTCACTTTGAGTGACAGCCATCCCCAGAAGCAGTCCCTATGCGCAGGCAGCCTCCCTATGGCTCAACCTCTTGTCCAATGGCCTTTAGGACCAACTGACACCTATTTCTCAGAGTTGGCACTGGTTTTCCCATAAACCACCAGGCATGTGGGTTTATTCTTGAAGACACTGCTGGGGTAGCCTTCTTCCTTTAACCCTGACAATGCCGTTATGTCAGTTTTGAGAACAATCCCACACTACCTGTGGGGCTGAAAGGAGAAATGAAGTATGGCCTGCCCAGCTGCGTTCTTCCAGCCCAGGAGAAGCAATGTCCGTTTATGCCACCCCTACTCACGGCCTGCAAGACTAGCTGGGTCAGAGAAGGCAGCTGCTGCCCTCCTGTCTGGGGAGTCTCCTTGGCAGGGGAGGAGAGACAGCTGCTTCACACGGTGCCTCCTGCTGCTTCCTGGCAAGGCTGTGGCACAGGAGCTTGAAACATGGGGCCCGAGCATGAGAGAATCAGCATAAGTATGAGCACATCAGGGGCTGACAGGGCCCTTGGAGAACGTGTCCCAACCGAGGGAGCTTCAGGGTTTCTCCATTCATCCAGAGCACCTTCACGCTATCATTTCACATCATATCAACGAGGAAGGAATTAGATCATTCTCCCAGGTCTTCAGGCAATCAAACAAAGCCACAGGCAGCTGACGGACACCGAGTTATTGTCAGCTATGTCCCTGGCCCTTCCCATCTGCCCCAGCCACCGTCAGGTCAGCCAGTGGTGGCAGTGTCTGTTCCGGCAGCTTTGCTCAGGGCCGCCTGCTTGTCACTTGCAGCCCCTGCCCCATGGCTTTTGCCTTGGCTCTCCGCTGCCAGGTCTGCCCTGGGTCGGCTCTCCTCCAGCTATTGACCCTTCCCGATTCCCTCTGCAATTTACTGACCTCCATTCCCTACAGGTATGTAGGTAAAAATGTACCAATCACCATTCCAACGTGTGTGCAGGGGCAGTAGACATTTCCCACCACCACCAGCTGGGTGTCCTACAACTCAGCTCGATTCTGGCACGATCGACCTGAAGATAGTAGATCTCACAGGTTCAGGGCTCAGTCTAACAAGTCTGCCCCCAACCCCTTTGGAGGCCAGTTGCAGGTCTAGATCATCGCCTAGGCTTCTGACCAGCTGGCTTAGATCAGAGGTTCCAACAACCCCCTCCTTGCCAGAGCAGCTCACAAAACTCAGGAGAACACTTTACTTACTAAAGCACCAGTTTAAAACAAAAGGATATAACCCAGGAATAGCCAGAGGGAAGAGATGCAGAGGGCAAGGTCTAGGGAAAGGGCCTGGAGCTCCCAGCCACCGTGAGGGCACCACTCTCCCCACATCTCCACGTGTTCACCAGCTGGGAAGTCTGTGGTCTCTGGAGGCTTCAGTACTTAGGCTGACTGAGTGAATCCTTGGCCATTTGTGATTGAGCTCAACCTCCAAGCCCTCTCCCTGCCCTCTTAGACTTAGGGCTGTCCAAACATCAGTCATCTTAACAGCATGACAAAAGACACCATTGTGCTCTCAACACTTAGGAAATTCCAGCGGTTTTAGGAGCTTTGTGCCAGCAAGGATGATGACCAAATATGTATTTCTTATTATAAATCACAACATCACCGTGGGCTCCTGTGCTTTAGGGGCCACCTGCACCTCTGGGTGGGAGACCTGCCTGCCACCCATGCTTGGGGCTGGCTGGGATTCAGGGCCCGGCCCACTGCCGTTGAGGAAGGGCGGCAAGTTACAACTGACCACACACCTACTGCACAGAGCATGAACAGCCTGATTTCATTTCCTCGTTCCAGGGATGGCTGTGGCCTGACACCGCCAAGATTCTCAAACCAGGGAAGAGCTCTGTACCTGGTTTGAAACCAGGTACAGGTTTCAAATCATGTTTCAAATCATGTCCCCGGGAAAGAAGGGGACAGGGGCTGGCTGGATGTGATCGATGTCCTACCCTGGCTCCGCCGGACAAGCGACAGGGCAGAAGGATGAGGGGGGAGATGTCAAGCAGGCTTCTCTCCAGGGACCCCACAGTCAGGAGACAGGGTGACCCTCAGGGAGCTTGCAAGTGAACATCTTACAGGTGACAGGGTTACAACCTGTAAACACATCTGCTCACGACAGAGACACACGAAGACATCAGAGGTGCACAAGCAACCCCCAGGCCAGAGCGAGACTTCAGGGACAGTACGAATACTCCTGGGGGGGAGGGGACCCGTGACAAAATCATGAGACACGTGATCAGGAAGCGAGACATGGGCACACCAGAGCACTGTCTAACAAGCCTGCCTCAGGGTGGTCGGTGTCCGGGGACCACAGTTCTCTGACTTACTGGCCGGTGCTCAGAGCGGAGCGCAGACTCGAAGTGATGAGATGTAGATTGACTTCTGGCTGGTCGAAATGCAAATGATTTCTTTCCGTTGGAAAAGATAACCTCAAAGGCTTTGCTTTTATTTCCCTACTGTCATCAAGAAGCTTTATCATAACTAGGAAATCTTACTGTCATTCTTTCTGTCTTTACCCATGGGCTGAAAAAATATATATACATGTGTGTATATATTGAAAAAAACCCAAAACTCATCTGCATATAAATTACATTTTTTTACATTTTGTAGCATTGTTTTAGCAGCATCATAGACAAGGAGAACTGAAGGAAATGATACATTTTGAGGACTGCCAGGGCTGGATACCATTAGTCATACAAAACGTACAACCTAAATTCCAACCCTTATTCTACTATCCCGTGGTCCCTCGCCACATTCAGATATTCGGCTGCCCTGTTTCATGCGGAGAGAACAGGATGGTCCGACTGATGCGGTGATTCCTAACTAGACACACCCACGGCTGTCTTTGTAAATAGATTCTCACTCTGGTTGATACCTCCATCTCTGCAGACTCTGAGGCAGCTGGCTGAGCCTCTTTTAGTCTGGGATCCTGAGGACATCTCGTTTTCTGGGTTTCTGACAACATCCCGCTTTGGCAAGACTCTGCCTGACGGTGACCTCCCAGGGAAAATGGCGTTTGTGAAGTCTCTTCTCCTGATGCTGGTCCTGACCCTTCTTTGCTAAGGGAGCAAACGCAGGTTCTGGGAAGTGACAGGGCTGATGACCGTCACGCTGGGACCAAGCCTCGGTGTGACGGGCAGTGAAGCCTGTGCTCTCTCTCCCTCATCGCTCCTCGCCTGAGAAAGAGACGCTGGATCTGCACTGGTAGGGAAAAGGGTCAGCCGGCCGTTGGAGCTCCTGTGACCTCCACAGTGAGATAGCCCCACACTAGCCGTTTGGAGGAGGCCGGGTGTGTGGCCGCATTTGATCTGGAGTAGCAACTCTGAATATCTGGTGAAGAAAGAGTCAAGTGCCTAGAAAAGATATGTATTTCCATTTTATATTTCCTCCTAGGGCGGAGCCTGTTCCTGACTCGGGGACAGTATCGGAAAAGAAGCTGCCTTTAAACACCCCGGATGGCACCCCTTCCGTGGAATAAACCCCTGGGACACCATGGAGAGGAGCAAAGGTCCCCTCTCTAGTTACTCAAACCGACGGCCAGTGCAGAGGGCACCTGGAATGCTGATGGCAGCAAACGCAGCCCCAGGAAATAAATGGGGTTCCGGGTGACTCAAATGCCACCTGAGTCATAAACAAAAGTAGATGCTGGAAAATTCTTTTAAAGACATTTCCGGAAAAAGGTAAATAAAAATAGCTGCACATGAATAAGGCATACAATTTAACTGAAAACGCGCATAACAGAGCCCAGGAAATGTCAATGTGGTTTTCTAAAAAAGCCCAAATGCTCTGAATGTGCGGAACTTTCTACTCTACTGAATTTATTATTATTTTTCCATAAATTCTGCAAAGAAGTGAAGTTTGACTTCATCTCAGAAATAGATGAAGCGGACCCCACAGGACATTTAAGCTTCAGCAGGGAAAGAAAGGCTATCAGCAAACTGCAGTTAAGGTCACAGACTCCTTATTTGCAAAGAGAAAGTTTGTGATAAGCTATAGGACAAACCAGAATTCATTTTAAAGATAAAACTCAGAAGTTCCAGGGCCAAAGATGCTACCTCATTTTTTTTTTTTACCTTGTCACCAGGTGTTGCCTATGAAATGGAATAATCACCTCTAGTTAGCAAAACCTAAGGGAATGATACTTGATCTGTAGGGTGCAAAGGGATCCACTGAAGAGGTTGCTAAAATGCAGATGGTCAGCCTGAAGCCCCAGAAAATGCTGGCCAGGCAAGCCTGGGTGGGGTTTAGGAACCTGCATTTTAACAAGTACTCCATGTAATCACGGTCAAGGTCATCAGAGGTTCACACGCCAAACTACTCTGTAAGGCTGCAGGCCACCAGCTTTGGGTTGAGACCCATTAAAAAGCCTTGAAATCAGCTCACTGCAATCACACGTTAAAAAGAAACAAACAGAAAATAGAAAATCTCAGTGTACAATGCTTGGATTCATTTATATGTGAGTGTGGGTGTATGCATGTACTGACACATGAGATAAGACATATTTCATACTCTGACTCAGTCAGCAAAGTCTGACAAGCAGTCTTCTAAGGGGACATGAGTACCACTTCCCTGTGACCTCCTCCTGCCCCTGCCCCCCCAGCTAGGCACTAAACCATCAGTCAGCTCCAACTTTCTCCGCCATCCACATGGCCAAAAGGGGAAGTGATGCTTCGTTTGTTTGTTCTCAAGGGTCAGGAAGGACAGCCAGCTTTTGGGGGTCAGGAATGAATATGGACCCCGGAACCACGTGAAGGAAGACCTGCCAGGACTTGGTAAGCCTGAGGACAACAGATGATGTAAAACAAACAGCAACTCCCACCTGTGCTCAGGATTCTGAAGGCCTAAAGGAAGGGCAGGAATGGTGAGGGGGGCTGGGTGGAAAATGGGGGGCGAACAATGGAGAGTAAGTTGAAACCCAAGAAACTGAAAGATAAGCCCACACTTTATTCTTTCTGTATAAAGATGTTAGTAATCCATCATCAAGAGGTGGAGGTGCTGTTGCTTTTGTTTTTCTCTCTCCAGGAATAGAGATGGATACTTGCCAGCTTCTAGTGATAGTAGGAGTGTGTAGGTGCTGGCCTGGACCTGAACAGGTGCGTAGCTTGTTCTCATGGAGACAGCTTTCAACCAAGTGGCTGAGGGCAGCCAGAAAGTGACACCAGAATAGCATGTTCAGAATGGCTCGCTGCTCACCGCACCCAGCCTCTCCACTCCGGACTTTCTAGCCCTTTGCGAATTCATCCACTAGTTCGTTTAGGAAAGTCCACCCAAGGGGCCCAGGGAACTGAAAAGCAGCCCTCATTCCATGTGTCACACTGTGTACACTGTCTTGGGGTATTCTTCAGCTAGAGGGAGGGGTGTTTTCTAATTCCTTGGCCTGTTCTCCACACCACCACAAGAAGAGCACCTTTTCCTCATTCTTACAAAGATTTTGTTACAGCCTGGCAGCGCCCTGATGGAAGGGTCACTCAAGTCTACCAACAAGTCACCGCGCTTGTTCATGGTGTCAGGTAATTGCCCAGAGTTCAAAAGACACTTACAGGCAAAGGTCTTCGCTCTGAGCCCAGTGACTTCTCTGAGGAGCGTTTCTCCTCTCAAGCACTTCGGAATTTAAGAGCGTTTTTAGCAACTCACGTGTGGATGGCCCATCAGAGTAACCGAATTCACTTACAAAGAAAAGAAACCTGAGATGAGGGCATCGACCACTCCCAAGAACTCCCTCTCGCCAGGTGACGACACCCAGGACCTCACCGACTTACGAGAGTCTTACTTTGTTTGGGATCAATTCAGAAGGCGAGGCTACGTGGGAAAGGCGCTGAAGCGAAGGGAAAAGGCAGCATCCCATTGAGTCGGTCCAGTTGGCCCACCCGTGGCTGTGACCTGGAGGCCTCCCAAAGCACACACAGGCACACATTCCCCACCCATCCGCCCCTGCCACTCATTGTGCTGGTGAGTGCATGATGCGTTTTCAACAAATTTTAACAGGATCTATTTTCAGCTCACGCACTTTTTAAACCTCAGCCATAATCATTCACACACCCAATTCACCATCATTATCTGTGCTAAATGTTTTTGGTGCAGGAGAGAAGGGGAGACGGTTCTTTTGCATTGCTGGGCTATCGGTAATTTTCCCGGGAAGAGACTGCTTTACTCCAGAAGCAAGAACGACTCTGTTTTAGACTCGCTATTTCCCTGTCCTGCGGATGGGGTGAGTAAACATCTGCTAAAGAGGGCTATTGTGAGGGGCATAAATTGATAGATTATAGCGCACAGTAGGCTCTCCATATACGTTGGTGCCTTTCCCTTGGGTGCTGAAGGTGGGAGGGTTATCAAGCATGCTCCTCCTTGCCTGGGACAGTGGAACTTTAGAGAAGAGGATGAGACAGTGCTCCTAAATTCCTGAGGGAATTAGGGATGCGCAGTCCTTTTCCTGGCACAGCAGAATTAGCAGTGACTGTGCAGTTTCTGCAACCGAAGGCCCAAGTAAGTGCTAAGGACCTCCTCACGGTGTTTGTCAGTTAGCCGGTGAGGTCCTGTGCGAGGGGGTGAAGGCTGGTGTCTGCTAGACATGTCAATTCAGGGTAACTGGGTAAACCACCTAATTTGTGGCATGGGGCTAAATCTGGGTCACCACCCCAAAATGTCTGAAGCTCCTTTGTTTTTCTGTGAAGTTCTGTAATTCCTCATAATGCACAAAGCTCCATTTCAAGGCTCTGGTCATGTTGGGATATTCTCATTCCCTCAGCGCACCGTGATCTTTGACATCCCTTTGTACACAGCTCCTTTTGTCCCTGGCCTGCCTCCCCATTCTCCACCTTCCCGCAGAGTGAACGCTTGCTTCCAGGAAGCCCTTTCTGTTCCTGCGTAGTGGACAGGGTCCACCCTCTGTCCCCCAAGGCAGCCTCGTCTTGCCTCTACGGTTATACCTTCTTCCCACAGTTTCCTAGACTGGCCCCGTCAGACTATGTGCTCTCTGGGGCTCACCACCCACTCTTTCAGTGAAGGAATGTGCAGTACATATATTAAATGGACGGATGAATGAGTGGTGAAAGAATGAACCCAGAAATAGAATACCAAGTTCAGAACCCCACTTCCCACTGTCCTTTCTTTTACCATATCCTTTGTCAGTTATAAAATAAATTCTTAGTTTTCATAGTGGTTAGGGAAAATGAAGTCTTTAGAGGAAAAATGGAGTAGCTGGCATGTCACCTCCTTTCAATCTGACATTTATTTGCTCTTCTGGGTAAGACAAACAATTGATTGCTAGTGAATAAATTATTAACTACAGAGCGGTCTTAGCTCTCAAGAAAAATGGAGAGACTGTAAGTATCCTTGTGTATTAACAAAAGTAAAGCACTGGTTCTACAGAAGAAAACCAGAGACGCCTCTCTGCTGCTGCTGTCCTTGGCCCAGGGATCCACGAACACTGTCACATGTGTGCGCTCCGTGTCAACTCTGCCAGGAATGCAGATTCGCCTCCATCTGCCATCATCGGTTTTCCTCCATGAAGTAAAGTAGGGAAACTGTCGTAGCAGAAATGGAGCATCACCAGGGCTTACCCAGTCCTGACCCAAGACATCTAAATTGTCTTAAAGAGAGCTCCGTGTCCCCTGGCTAATGTGACGGCCTGCTGGCGTCTGTAATTAAGGATTAAGCCTTCCCATGCTACACCTGAACCCTCTTTTCAGCGAAGCTATGAGTGTATACATTTAGGAAAATTGTTTCCTCCCTTCCAGTGAAGTTGGAATGATAGACCAATCATCAGAGCTCTGTGTGGCACTGGAGCCTCAAACTTTTATAAGAAGATTTTGGCCACAAACACATTTTTTTGATTAATTCATTGCTTGAAATCCAATTATCTCTGTTTTACAGAATAATGTCTCAAAGGTCCTGTTGAGAGAACAATCGAAGTCTCTGCTGATCTACCTTTAAGCTCTGGCTTCCTTCCTTGGCTGAACCCAAGTACAATGTCATTGTCATGCTTGCATCTGGTGCTCAGACCACACACAATGGCTACTACTAAACGGTACCCTAAGGAAAGAGAAGAGGGTTTCCTGACCTTGTGCAGCTCCACAGGAGTTGGGGACACGACCTCCTTTATTTCTTGTTTCATTTTTCTCAGGGGGACAGACTTCCTGCCCACCTCTGAGGGCAGGGTGTTGCTCCGCGTTGTTTGGCTATAGTGTGGCCGAGAGCTGCTGCGTTCCTGGAAGCTGGCCTGTCGCCCCAGCTGACTGCGAGGTGTTGGGGCCTCATGATTCAAACTCATCGTGCTCCCCGACATGATTGTTGCCTGTGGCATTGACAATTTTCAGAAACAATTAAGTCATGGACAAAGAAAAGGATTGGGTTGCTCGACATTAAGCACATTTCTGCTTCTGCCCAGTTAAAATACAGTCTCTTCAGGGCATAACCGAAGGCTGGAGAATGGATGTACTCATTGAAGTATGAAAGTCTGGAAAAATGCTTTGCAAGTGCCATTTATAATGCACATCTCAAATCCAATTTAAGTGCGTAAGCTGTTGAGTTTATTTAATCAAATACCACCCCTGGCTATTCAGAGGCAAATTGAAATGCTTACTGTAAACTACAGTTTAAGCATTAACTTTCCACTGAGTCAGCTCTAAACATGGGGTTCATGAGGCAACCTTCAGTCTAGCTTACAGAAATGAACTAAGAACTTCTCAGTAGAGACCAGGTTGCCTCTACTTGCAATACTGCCTCCAGTCCCACACGGAGAAAGCAAAGGGCTGACATGCAGCTGTTGATACAAAGACAAGAACTTCTACCTAAGCCTCCTTGTCTTTGGTCTTTCCTTTGGCTTGTGGCCCTGGCCCAGAGGCTTGCAGACCAGCCAGGTCTCCACGGCATTTGGCATAGAAATGGCCTTTATTTAATAAGGTCCTGAGAGAGGTAAAAGAATCATCATTTACTGTGCTACTTGGATTCAGCCCTTTGCACAAAAGTTGTGAGACCTGGGCTGGGTTTTACCAGTGAATTGAGAAGTTTGTTCAGTTTCAAGTATGTTCCTTGCATAATATGTAGGGAACATACATATTATGTTTGTACAGGGAACAAGATTATAAGATTGGATGCCCCAAAATGAGTGTCTTAGAAGGGAACAAAAGAGCATTTGAGTGTCATGTTGGGGGTACCCATTTCTCATGGTTAGAGGATGCTGAAATCCAGAAACTATGCCTGCATTCCTCAATATGACGGTTATGTGAAGGTAAACCACCACCGGCGAATCTGCCAGGAATCCTGGGAACAGAAAACAAGTTCCACATGCTCTGTTACTAACTACGGCGTGAGCGCTGGTTTACAGTGATGCTGATGCTACAGGTATCGGCAACAGAAGTGTAATCTGTTGAGTGCGTGGGATGTATCTATCCGTTTAAGACTCACAACAACTTTATGAAGTAAGCACTATTATTCCTCCTAATTTACAGGTGAGGAAACTGAGGCACAAAGAAGCTGACTTACCCAAGGTCACATAGGTAGTAAATGAGCCGAGGGTAGGGTACAACCTAAAATTATAGATCAGGAGGAAACACTGCAAAGTGAATGGAATTTTCATTTCTTATCTAAGGTTTTGTAATTCCAACTTCACCTGGTATACAGCTATAAATATACCATGAACAAGATCTTTGAAGGACAGGCAAGTTTCATTGTGCTTGTACACATATCTGTATCTCTGCTGCAAAAAGATATAAGGCAAGTAAACTCATTAAGATCCTAACTAGATCAGTTTTTTAATAATAATTTTGAAAAAATAAATTGCAAATAATATCTTGCTAGTCATTGAGCATTATCAACACATGCTAAGTACCATTTATGCATGTGTGTGTGTAGAATATCGTTTAATAATGTTGTGTGGGAGGTACTATAATTACCGTATCTCCCCATTTCAGTTAAGGCAAGGGATGCCCGAGAAAGTTAAGCAACTTGCCCGAGTGTCTGGGATGGCAGCCTGAGCGATCCGACTCCAGTACCCTCACCGTTTACGAGCAGGCTGTACGCTTCTCAGTCAAATGTTAGGTTGGAACATATACAAATGACTTTTTAGCAGATTGAAACCCTAATATTTAAACCAGTATGAGTTATCCATATTTTGGATTATGTCGGATACATTCCCTTTTACAAATGAAACCTTTGAATTACTAGGTTTGTTGGTATCACAGGGCGCCCTTTTATTTTCCGGCACTTAATGCGCACGTATCATTTCTCTGCTTAACCTGCGCTGAGCTGATGGACAGCACCCAGCGACTGCTCTCCTCCTGTGCAACTATCTGCCTACTGCTTTATCCTGCTTAGACTAGTTATGTACTTTGTTAACATCTATTTTGTTTTGTATTCACTTTTCCTGGGACCGGCAGGAAACACAATGGAGGTAAAATACTTAATCTCTATAACTGGGAGACATTAGTTTGCTTTGATAAGGCTTAGTCACCGCAGAAGGTTCAAAACGGCCTAGGAGGAAGGGTTGTGAAGGAGGCAATGACCTGTTGTCCAAAGGCCTCCAGTTCCAGTGCTCAGCGGGTGGCTGGACTGTCTTGTTTACAAGGAACTTCAATTGAATTAGTGACCTCTACGGAGGCCTATAAAATTAAAACACAAATATGTAAACCACAATCAAAAGTTAAAAGGTATTTTAAACTATCTAGGGTTTGTTAAGGCTCTCAGTTATCTATTTCCTGGTTTTATTTTACATGATTCATAATTTACAATTATAATCTCCTTTTTTCTAAATTATCAGGGAGATAATTGAGGTATACAAACAACTTAGAAGAGATATGTTCAAGAGTTCTCTCTCTGACATTTAAGCCTTCTTCCTATATTCAACAAAAAATAGTTAAGGCAGTGTTCACTAATCAGACAAATGGCAAAACATAATAATTCATTTCTATTGAGCACTTATTAAGTACCATATAAACATTAGCTCATTATAAAACCATTTTAAAGAAAGAGATATATCTGATAAGACATATTAAGTAACTTGTCCAAAGTCTCAGTTAGAATGTTTCTCTTTTGTTAAAACTATACATTTTTCAGTGCTTAAGTTGGAATTATTGCTAACAATGGGGAAAATGACTAGTATAATTTTCATTTTCATTTCAATTGCAGTCATTTTTATCTTAGTTAATCTTCTACATTTGTTACAGTTATAATACACTTTAACTTTTTAATACTGGGTGTAATTTCATAGGCAGGAACCTAGCTCAAATATATATATATGTGTATATATACATATATGTGTGTGTATATATATAATTTGGCAAGGGATTAGAGTTCACTTAAACTAGTAAATGAATGTATTTTGTGATAAAAGTATAAATAAGACCCTAATTTATGGCTTGCCAATCATTCTTTCTAGTCGAGGACTAGAAATTCTAGTCGAGGACTTTAATTTCTCTTTGGCTTATACATCCAACCCATTTCCTTTCTGGATTTCTAATCTCAAGGACCATGCCTGCCTGAAGCTATGTTATAGAAGATTGATATATAGGCTGCTGCAACATTTTCACTGGATAACTCAATTTTGGGATGAAAAACAAACCTCATATTATCTTTTACATCATCTGCATTTTTACCTGATATAAAAGTAGCTATTAGAAGAACAGATGCCTGCGTCTTCAAAAAAGCATCAAAATGCAAAATGAAAAAGGCATGTGAGCCAAAACACACTTTCAAAAGCAGGTGTACGTTCAAGGCTTGTAAACTGAGCTCATTATCCAGTTTGGGCCCCATGGCTGATCATTCTACACACAGGAAGTGGTAAGAGTTTAAATAGGCCCACTGATGCTTAAGCATTCTACATTTTTTGAAAGTTGGGTTAAAAAGGAGTCAATTGCTACCATTTTAATGTATTCAAGTTTTATAGGATTATCCATCTCCAGGTCCTTCAACCAAGCTCTGAAGCTAAAATTCATGCCAGGTAATACCATGATGTTTATAAATTCAAATCAATATTTTTCTCTATAATTCTCTTTGCAGATTCACAAACGTCAGAGTCACACAAAATATTCACACATGCAATTTTGAAGCAAAATAATATAAAGATGAGTAATCATTTTAGAATTGCAAGAGTTCCACCCAGTTATGCCATTCACATTCCTTATGGTGACTTGGGGACCTCATATGACATCAAAATAAAAATGAAACTTCTGCCACTTTATTTTTTTACAGCTTAGAAAATTTAAAAGAACATAAAAGGAAATAGTCCAGGACTTCCCAGACCAAAGTGTGAATACTGTCAACAAATTCATGGCTTTGATTAAAGAACTCAGCAGGAGTTCAGCTTTAACACTCTATCTCACCCAAACTCCTCAAGTTCACACTAAGTTAATATGAAATCGGGATTTGCAATCAACAGCAAAGTACTGCGTAACACTTTGGCTGCTTAACCCGCAGACTGGCCTTTTGTACCAGCTGCACTGTCATCTATTTCAAAGGGCAAAACAACATAAAATAACATTTCCTCTTATGTTCCTCTTCACGATCAAATTAATTTCTATACCAGGTACAAATGAGAACATGCCAAAGAAACCTTTCTAAAGCAACTAAGGGAATGAGATGCACCACTGCTGGGAGACGTAGCTGGCTCCTTAGCGATTCGGTGGAAAACAGGTACAATCAGGGTTAGCAGGGAGCGATGGCAGAAGCCACAAGTCAGTCAGCTCGGGTGGGGTGGGTATGTGAAAATGGGGAAATAAATACTTTTAACTGCATTGTATCAAATCAAATTGCTGTCCAGAAGGCAAAGGGGCAGGGAAGGCAGCTGCACAAGCAAAAATATAAACATAAAGGGTAGCTACCAAGAGATTCATGTTTCTCAAAGACACACGCCTGTCAGCTTTCTCCTGTGGAAAGGGGTTAAAGCTTTTAAATGAACTGGTGTGATCAATGCAAACTCAAAAGGACCAAAAAAAATATGAATGTAGAAACAATGGAAGTAAGGAGCAGGACTGAGGCTACCTCAAGCTCTCTCAGAATCCCTGACTGTCCACAGGTCTCCAGATCTTCCAGCGCCTGGGACCAGAAGTTTTCCTCTTGCTCGGCCTCGGTGCTGTCGGGCGGCCCTGTAAAACTGTCACCAAAAAGCACAGTTTTAGTTAAGAAGTTGCTAGACATCATTTTTTATTCTGTGTTCAGAATCTCTTTCCTTCCTCTCGCACGCACAAGATAGAGTCACTTTGGATTTGTCTTTCTTCCAACAGTGGCCTCCAGCCAGGGCCAGCTACGATGTAAGGACGATTGAGGAAATGTGAAGTGTGTTGAAGAATGAAAGGAAGGACTGTGGTTTTACTGACTGCATTTCAGAGTACTCATGGCTACTGCTGAATGGGCTGCATTAACGTGGAGTTTGTGTGGGAATATCCTTCAGCTACCACAGCTACAGGGAAAGAGAAATCAGATTTTTCTCTAGGAGAGAAAAATGTGTTTTCCCCACCCTAAACATCAGTATGGATCAATTCAGTGCTATCATTTTTTATGAATTTCCTTAATATATTTTGGTAAGGGACAAAGTACTAAAATATGCCTCTGAGTTAAAAATATGGGAACCTAGATGGACCTTTTCTTTTTAATGTAAGTTAATGTGAAACTACCTTTTAAATGAAAAAAAAAAAAATGAGAGGGAATGAGTCACAGATTGAGGACACAGTTTTTGAAAGTAGATTCCATCCCCCCCACCCGCCCCGCCCATGCTGCTGCTACAGTTTTCTTCAGGGGACACCCAGCTCTTGCCCCTGTTGTGTGGGGGGGCCCAGGCTCTCACTGCAGGCACAGGTTCAGGCTCCTGCCACGCATGAGAGGCCAGCATGGATGCCTATAGCAGCCTCAGGAAGCCAGAGCTAGAAATCTGTGCCACTGGTTGCAGAGAAGCTCGCTTCTGGCCCCAAAGAACTCAGAGCAGCCTGGGCAGGGCAGCAGTTGGTGGGACCCTTACCCGCTGACTGTGGACCGGTCCCAGTCTTCATTACTCAGCCCCACATCTGGGTAGGTCTGGCTTCGAGGCTTAGTGACCGGGGACAAGCTACCTCTCGGCTTGGAACTCCTCCAGTCGTAGGTGGTGAAGTTGTATCCTGAGGCCTGAAAGCCAGTGCCTGAAACAATAAAACAGGCATTTTATTCTGTGTCTGAGAACTCAAGAGAAGTCTGTTGACTAACTTGCCTTTTTCTGTGGTTTCCATTAGTTTGTTCAAGGGATTGACTTGAAAGAAATTTGGAATCACAAAGGCCATCAAGATAACACTGAAGTCTTATATTCAAAACACATCTGCACAAATTATCCCAATTGATTTTAACAACACCCCAGAGGTAAGACCTTTAGACCCTGGCAGGAGGGGCCATAGAGCTGGGCATGTGCTTTATATGACTCCTGCCCTACCTTGACTGGGCAAGAAACCTATTAGGCCAGAGGATGTGCCCAGCAGACTTATAGCCAACCTTTTTTATAGCAAGTTCCAGAAAGTCAGAATCCTGAATTTCCTACCCAAAAAGCCCTGTGTCCACTTCCGAGCAGTGTGAGGGCTTCTTACCCAAGTGGGACCTTCTGAGAATGGACTTTGCCACCAGATGTGGGTTCCAGGCCCAAGAAGTGGCCAAGGGGCTCCTGGTTGCAGGGGTGTGGACAGAGCTTGGATATTGGGCTGCAGGCACAAGTGTTAGGGATGGACCTGGGAATTACTTAATGAGAGGAGATCGGCCGTGTTCGGAGTGGTATGGCCGTAGATGGAATTACTTAACCCAATGAGAAATGACATTGTTAGCACATAGAGGGGCCAAATAACAACAGCAACAATGACAATAGCAAACAATAGTGTGCACTTACTCTGCACCCAGAATTTCATTAAATGCTTTCTTTGAATAGTCTTACGTATTCTTCATGACTGTCCTTGAAAGGAGGGACTGTTGTTATTTGCATTTTACAGGTGAGGATATTAAAGACTCAGAGCCGTGGTTCAAGTACCTAGGGATTCTTGCATACTTTCTTGGGGGATCCAGTCATAAATTTAGGAGACTTAATTTTGAGATCCTCAAGTTCCATATGCACGTTTCCCCAAAACAGACCTGGCTGAGAAGCTGCCAGGGTGTGAGGTCTGCCAGTTCTCCACGTCACCTCCACTTTTACAACTGTTTCCTGCCTCTTTACAAATGAGTGACAATTCTCATCCAACTGAAGCCTTTGAAGGAGGTTGGCCCTGGGATATAAAGACTCTAAGATGCCAAGTCAAGAGATAATTTGGGAAAGGCTTGCTCCCGAGGGAAGGTCTCGGAGGAGCAATGCTATATTTCTATCAGGTACAGACCTATGGCCCGACTGTGACCTTCTCTCCCCAACAGATCTCTCTGCACCTGGGAGTTAGAATTCAGAAGTACTGGGAGGGGGGCACCTTATGATGGTTATTTGAATTGCAAAACTGAAGACTGACCTCCTCTCTGGCAGGGAGTTAAGTCTGATTAGCTTGATGTGTGAGACAGTGGGGGATGTTTTTGACAATTAGCTTATATAATGGATGTTGACTATGAATTTGAGCTAAATCCTTGGCTCTGTATTTTGACAATAATATATTTAAAGCATATTTAAAACAAACTGGAAACTCTAGTCTTTGCAAGTGTTTAAATTTTGGGAGAAACACTTTTAGATGACAACTGTAAATGTGTGATGCGGTATGCAGTTTTTCAAAATTCTTTTGGGGGCCCAGTGAGAGCGCCAGGGCTTGCTGTAGGGTCTGACTCTCCAGCTTGTGCTGCAGACACTGTCACGGCTCCATCTGCCACTTCAGGTTGAGACTCACTGCGTATGTGCATTTACATGTGTGTACCGGTTGCAATGTAACCTGTGTTTCTTCCTGTGTTTAAAAACATTTAGTGTAGCAGATAGGCCTAGGCCCCTGTTCTCACACACGATTAAATGACTGGATCATGGGTCTTTCTCATTCATGTTCCCTCCACTTGTTAGATCCTACAATGCCATCCTCACTGTTGGTTACACACCGCCCAGAGAAAGCAGGATGTCCAAAAGACAATGTTCTGATCGAAAGGATCTGATCGCCAGCGTGCAGGAGAATGCCCACAGCCCCATCATGGAACTGCTCCATGGACCTTTCGTTTTAGGAGGCCGAGGCTTAGAAGTCCTTGGTGTAGAGGAAATACGCACAGTTCAGTATCTCAGTTTCTTTCCCAGACGACCACAGGAGTGTGGCCAGCCATTTGGGAAGAAATCTTGCATGATGAATGTGCAGTTTTCCATCAAAAGTGGCAAATGAAGGGAACACACAAGTGCCCCCTTGTAAGGGAGTGATGGGGTAACCCTTCATCTCTCCTGGCTCCCCTGACAGGGATCCATTTTCTCCTTCTGAACCGAAACAACCACCCCTAAACACAAGAAGTCATACTTTTTGTGATGCAGAGTTAGGGGGAGCCTGCTCCTTGCTTTTCTCAACTGGCTTTATGCCTGCTGAGAGCCAAATGCTAATGGTATCCTCCTGGGGGGTGACCTTTTCTGATAAGCATTAACTCACGTGACCATTTAGTTCCCTGGGGAAATTCCAACATGTTTTAAACTGGGCAGATTCATTTTCTTATTTTCCCTCCAGCTGCTGTTCATAAGTGGTTCTCGGTGACGTGGGCAGGAGAGCAGGACCAGCTGGGGCAGATGTGCAGCATCACCGCTGGACAAATGCCACCCTTGGCAGGCACATCTATCTTTACCAAGGCTGCTTTGTCTTAATCAGCACTATTAAATGATTATCACAGTACAACAAAGCAGGACATGAAAAGGGAATAAAATTCAAATATCTTCAGGTCAGGCAGAGACTCAGAAGACCTGGGCCTGGTTCACACTATGCTGGCATGAAAGTGAAGTAAAGAAAGTCCTGGGTTCAGGTCCTAGCATTGCCACTTCCTCTCCCTGAAGCTTTGACCAATTCCTTTCCAGCACAATGACTCATGCCTCATCAGGCTGGTATGGGAATTAAGGAGAAGAATGTACACAAATACTTATGAAAGTGCCTAGAATGCAATGAGGTTTAATAAACATAGATGTCCATTACTTTCACTATTTACTAAGCCATTCAACTTCTCAAGATCTGTTTCCTTGTTATAAAATAGGAAGGAGGAAGGCCTCAGTGTTACTCATTCAAGTATATACTCGATGGCTTCCTAACTGGCTGGTACTGTGTGAGCAGCTGAAATGCAGATAACCACGAAACAGCATGGCTCAGTATGTGCCTGGGAGTGAGGGAAGGAGAAACAGTCATGGAAAGGAAGATTTCTAGTAGCATGGAAGCCATATTATCCTGTTAGTCTGAACATGCGGAAATGGAAGTACGGAGAGACCTGTTTGGTGTGGGAATGTGGGCCATGAGAGGCGCCATGGGACGGTGACGTATAAGCTCGGAGTTGGAGGGTAAGTCGGCCCTTACAATGGAGGTATTGGCTCAGAGCGTATGCCTAGCAGGAGAGGCTGGGAAAGCCCGCTTCCCACTCTTACATTCCATCAGTGTGTTTCCAATTGGCTCCCAAGGAGGGAAGAGCGTTCCAGGACTATTCCAAGGCTCCCCCTTACTGCCTGTACTTATTCCTCCCCACAGGAGGAGCTGTAGTTTACCTAACTGTCAAGTTTTGGAAAAGAGCACTGGGCATGGACACTTGGCCCCTTTTTGGCTTTCTCTGGATCCATTCCCTCCACGGCTGCTGCTCTGTGAGATAAGCAAAACTGGGTCCCCTGCTTGGGAAATCAGAGCTCAAAGGGGGATGGGAGACCAGGACCATGTAGTTAGCTGACCGTGGCTCATCAAAACAGCATTTTTTTCTTTATTCTTAGTACTGGAATACCGATGTTGGGGGTGGACATTACCGCTCAGGATAAGACTACTGCTCCTAGCCTTTCTTAAAGTTGTGTTAACTACACAAAAAGTCCTGGCCAGTGATGTCAAAATGGAACTTATGGAAGCCTCATTACAACCCTTTTACCTGCTGCCTAGTCTGCAGATACAATAGGTGGAGCCCTGGTAACTACCTTGGACCCTGTGATGGAAGACAGGTGCTAAGCACAGTGGAGAATAAATATTTAAGAGCATGGGTCCCTTACGATGCTGGGAATTTTATACCAGCTCTGAAATGCCTACTTCTTTTTGACTTAAGATGCTAGTGTTAGGATTTTAAGTTCTACTCAGCTGAACCAAATTCAACTGATGTGCTGGCTTACAGCTTGCTGTGTGGACCTGAGATCCCCTCGTTTAAGTCTCAATGTCTGGGTGTGGGTTGGGGTAGGGACATAACAGTCTTAACTCTGTATAGTCAACCCAGCTTTCCCAGCAAAAACAAACAAAACACAAATGTTGTTATTGTAATCCATAGCTGACCCCAATTTCAATTTTTCAAATGTTTTAGAATTGATAAAGGAAGAGGTAGATTAATATATCAAAACACCTAGAGCTATCAAGGGACCCAAGCTGGCTTAGTGAAAAGTGAGGAGCTCAGGACGTGCGGAGTGGAAGGCACTGCAGTGGAGTGTCAGGAGATAAAGTTGGTAAGCTGTTGAAGAGCCCTGTGCTTTAAGCTAAGGACTTTTGACTTTATCCTAAAATAATAAAGAACCATCAGGAGAGTTTTTCTGAAAGGAAATGGCAAAATTAGACTTTATTTTCTAAGGATCATTAAAGTAAGGGCATGAGTGAGGAAGTAAATATTTCAGGCCTAACGGACGTGTGTAACAAGGCAGTGGCGATGGAAGGACGGAACCGACGTTAGGTGAGTAGGAAGTAGGAAGATGCCTGGGTGCTGATGATCTCATGGGTCACCTCCCTCCTCTAGAATCCAACCTCAGTGGGAGAAAAATAACCCTGTGTCTTGTATGAACACCAATATTTGGGTTTTCTTTTACATGTAGGTGAATTTGACCCCTAATTGATGCAAGTGGATGATGCTATCATGATTTAAAATAGGTGGACACTTCTGGCCAAGATGGAGGCATAGCTGGACACACTGTGCCTCCTCTCACAACCTTAATGTTGTCCAACATTAAGGACAACAAAAATATAGAACCAAAAAAACCCCAACCAGAATGGATAGAGGATTCAATTGTACGGAAGTCTGACAATGATTCACCCAGACCGGTAAGAGGGGCAGAGTTGGTGGCTGGTGGAGAGGGATCGTGGCAGGAAGAAGCAGTAGTTGGTGGTCCCAGGTGCACAGGTGGTGGTTACCGAGCACAGGGAGGCAACGAGCAGATCAAGGGAGGTGCACAAGATGGCTGACCGTGGTCACACATTCGCGCGCTGATGAGCCATCAAAAACGGGCAGCGAGACAGACTGCGCAGTGCAGGGCCCCAGCGCCGGGAAATAGAGACTAAAGGGCACTGATTGAGAACATTTGTGGGTGCTGGGGTGCTGGGAGGGAGTCCCAGCCTCACAGGAGAGTTTGTTGGAGAGACTCACAGAGTCCTAGAATGTGCATGAGCCCACCCACATGGAAATCAGTGCCAGAGGGGCCCAATTTGCTTGGGGAAAGTGGCGGAGGGGACTGGAGCCTGCAAGACAGTGGAGCAAGTGCCATTATTCCCTCTTGGACCCTACCCCCACATCCAGCATCACAACCTAGCGACTGGGCTGCCCTGCCCTGGTGAACGCATAAGGCTCCACCCCTCACCACGTAACAGCCATGACCAGACAAAAACAAAAACAAAAACAAAAAAACAAAACCAAAGATGGCTCAAACAGGAGAACAGATCGGGGCCCCAGAGCTAATTCATATAAATGATTAAGAGGTAGCCAACCTATCAGATGCACAGTTCAAAGCACTGGTGATTAGGATGCTCACAGAATTGGTTGAGTTTGGTCGCAAATTAGATGAAGAAATGGAGGCTACAATAAGTGAAATGAAGAAAAACACACAGGGAACCAACAGAGATGGGAGGAAAACTGGGACTCAAATCAATGGAGTGGACCAGAAGGAAGAAGGAAACAACCAAACAGAAAAGAAGGAAGAAACAAGAATTCAAAAAAATGAAGAGAGGTTTAGGAACCTCCAGGACATCTTTAAAGATTCTAACATCCGAATTATAGGGGTACCAGAAGGGGAAGAGGAAGAGCAACAAGTGGAAAACTTACTTGAACAAATAATAAAGGAGAACTCCCCCAATCTGGCCAAGGAAATAGACTTCCAGGAAGTCCACGAAGCTCAGAGAGTCCCAAAGAAGGTGGACCCGAGGACTAACACACCAAGTCACATCATAATTCCATTAGCCCAGATTAAAATGAAGGAGAGAATTCTAGAAGTAGCAAGGAATAAGGGGACAGTCACCTACAAAGGAGTTCCCATCAGACTGTCAGCTGATTTCTCAAAAGAGACCTTGCATGCAAGAAGGGGCTGGAAAGAGGTATTCCAAGTCATGCAAGTCAAGGACCTACATCCAAGATTGCTCTATCCAGTGAAGCTGTCATTTAGAATGGAAGGGCAGATAAAGCACTTCTCAGATAAGGTCAAGTTAAAGGAGTTCATCATCACCAAGACCTTATTCTATGAAATGTTAAAGGGACTTATCTAAGAAAAAGAAGATAAAAAATAGGACAGTAAAAAGACAGCAAACTCACAGGTATTAACAACCACAACTAAAACAAAAGCCAACTAAGCAAGCCACTAGAACAGGAGCAGAAACACAGAAATGGAGATCACATGGAGGGTTAGCAACAGGGGAGTGGGAGGAGGAGAGAGGGGGAAAAGGTACAGAGAATAAGTAGCATAAACAGTGGGTAGAAAATAGGGGGAGGGCAAGAATAGTGTGGGAAGAGTAGAAGCTAAAGAACGTATGACACATGGACATGAACTAAGGGGGGGAATGTGGGTGAGAGTGGGTGTGCAGGGTGGAGGGGAATTAAGGGGGGAATGGGACAACTGTAATAGCATAATCAATAAAATATAATTAAAAAATAAAA
>PVKU01008295.1:0-75553 GCA_004027475.1 Anoura caudifer
CTTCCTTCCTTCCATGGAGCCCTATTTCTTGCCATTGAAGAGCATTTACTGTCTTTGCTATCTTGAATATTGTCAGAATTAATCTGAACTTACGAAATTCAGCTGAAAATGAATTCTAGGCAGACCTCTACCTCAACCACCCTGAGCTGATAGGTATCTCTCTTCTCTTAAATATATCCAGATAGGGAATTTTAAAATCTCCTCAGGAATCTTTCCTAAGGTTTATAAAACCTTCACTGCCAATAAGATCTTTCCATCTAGCTTAAATTCCTTTGGTTGCAATTTCCTCTTCTTCTTCTTCCCTGATTAGAGAGGAGAGTACTACTCTTAATAGCCATTTCTCTAAATAGAGCTGTTCACACCCATCAGTCTTCTTTCCTGGACACACAGAACTTCTATTTCTGATGCCATCTATATTACTTTGGCCACTGGCTTTTTCTCAAGATAAGAGAATCTGCCAGGATCCCTTAAAATCATGAGTTTCCATAATTGATTGCATGAGGTTCATCCTACAAACATTGATATGTCAATATGTTCCATTTCTCTAGTTACAAATCTTATTAGATAATAAAAATCTAAAAGAATATTGGGATTTGTATTATATGCTTTCTTGGAATGGGTGAGATGATAGTCTCAATATACTGATGTCCGCTCCTAGCTCTTAACATCTTGAGCAAGCAACTTACCTCTAGCTATCATAATGGGTGGAATGCCTTGTTTTTTTGCAGCTATAATATGAGAAAATGGACACAGTAATTTTAAAGGTTTTTTACCTTTAAGGACCAAGGATTCTATGAATATGTTCTGAGTTGTCCCAGGGCTAAAAAAAAAGCAGCTTTTTTAAACTGCCATTATTTTTTACCCAGAAAGGTCAATGTGCATCATCCTATTATTGATTTCTCAATCAAGAACCTTTAAATTTTATTTTTAAAATTATTGAATTGAGGTTTAACTCAAAAACATATTGTAATATAAGTTCTCTGGTGTAGCTATTTCTGTTTCAATGATACATCAATGTCAAAGGGTGCACGTATTAGCATATGCTAAATCATTTTTCAGTTTATTATTACTTGGGTGTTTTTGCAAAGCCACTGATATCATATATGAGTGTTTTTATGAAATAGCTTTTAGTCCACTGGAAAGGAGGTTATAATTCTCCATCTCTTCTAGCCACATAAATATAGTTCCCGTCTTTCCTGCCCTGGGTCTTTTAAAGTTTGTACTAACAAAATGAGCATTTGGAGAATATGATGACACATAGAGTTCCCTTTAAAAGATGATTTCTTTATTTCAAACACTTGAGAAATATGGAACTAAAAAATTATAGTATTGAAACAAATTTTCAAAAGTAGGACATTTAAAAAATTCCATGGCAGAAATATTTTGGGGGAGGATCTTTTTCCCAGTGATTCTATTATTGAGTGATCAATTTTCACTTCATTTCCTTTTAAACTTTTGCTGAACTTTGAATTAAGCATCACAAAGCAAACCAGAGCTAGCCACATCACCTCCTTCACTTCAAAAGCCACATCTGCTGAAACATTCTCAGGTAGATATTTTCTTGTACTCTTGCTTTTCCTGCATCAGCCTGCCCTGCTCTTGCCCCTTCTCTTGCAGACACACCTTACTTTGAAGTCATTTTCTGCTCAAGTTGAAAAATGTTCTTCATCAAACCTAATGGCTAATTAAACAAGGGACGTCCAAATTTAATCATACTCCAGATAGCAAAACGAGATGAGTAAGTGTATAAACTTGAGCCATTCTGCTTCTATTACAAAATTGTTAGCAATTTATTTTCTGCCTCAAACTATCAATCTACCTGGGTTTTAAGCCATTTCCTTTGCCCTCCTGTGGGCATCACCCTGCCCCTCTCTTCCTCTCTCAGTCCT
Organism: Anoura caudifer; assembly: GCA_004027475.1. Taxonomy (NCBI): domain Eukaryota; kingdom Metazoa; phylum Chordata; class Mammalia; order Chiroptera; family Phyllostomidae; genus Anoura; species Anoura caudifer. The sequence goes on from PVKU01008295.1 coordinate 1,890, forward strand.
GTCCATCCAGGCTGTGGTGGCTGCTTTTGTACCAACAGAGTACAAAGCAAGTATTCTGGACTCACTGGCTGGCTGACTGGTCTGCCTAGCAATCAGCTGACATTTCCAATGGTTCTTTTCATGTTTTTGTCCTGTCTTGCACCACATAGTTCACGCGACATTTCCCTGAGTAAAACTTACACAGTAGGCACGCCTCCTGGCTTCCGTGTTGGAGGTGGTGGCACGATATGCTTGTGTCCCCCATCTTTAGTGCTACTTTGGAAAGTCTGAGTGACTTGGAAAATGCTTTCTGTCACTGCCTTTCATCTTTCCATTTTTTCATTCTTCCAGTTCACCTCTCCTCTCCTGCCTCTTGTTTGCCTGCCTCTTGCCCTGCATTCCTCTCACCACATTGAAATCACAAAGTAGCAAGGGAAAAGTGGGGCTAGGAGAATCATTATGAGGGTCTTCCCCCTATTTGTTCTGGTTCCCAGAAACTCCTTGCCATCTTTTTAAGGTCTTGAGTGAAATGTTTTTTTTTCCTCCCAGTTTAATTCCAAAACCAAAGATGTCCTCATTTTTTTTTTTTTAAAGCTGATAGTCCTGTACTAGGCTCTGGGTTTTGAACATATGGACTATTATTTCATTTTCCTGATACTCTAAGCATTGAGTAGCTCACTGTGCAATGATAACCCAATTCACACATGGCTCACAATGATGGAAAAGGCTGTTTTATCTTAGGTTCTCTCAGACATTATTCCAACTCACATGATATATTTGTATGAAGGGCTGCTTTTTGGTGAATATAATTACATTGAAACCCCCTACTGAATATCTATACATTATTATTTATCCTTATGTCATGGGATCACATTGAATCATGAGGAAGAAAACATCAGGTTAGTGGGGGGACTGTGTAGGAAGTCATCCAGAATAATACAGTGTACATGCACAGTGAAAATCAGCAAGAACATGATAAATGGAAGGTCTATAGGATTCCAGAACTTTTGTTTCACATCTTGCCACTTATCTTTTTCTATGAAAATTTGCCTGTCACTTATTATTAGAAAATAATGTAAGGCATACTCATTCTGAGGCTGGGTTACACACATACAAAAAGTTACCTTGCCTCTTGTGCTATAACCTTAGCAGAGAGAGATCAGCTGGTTGAATATGAGGAAGCCAAGTGAGAAGTTTCATGACAATAGTGACAGAGCTTATTGGCTCTGCTCTCAGTGAGAACTGTCCACCCATAGGCTTTGGGTCCAAAACATCCAAGATATCTTTGGTCTTAGAGACCACTGCCACAAAGGTGGTCAAAGACAGGCCTGGATCCGAAACCATATGTAATTAGAATTCTAGCAATGTGGCTCACAAATGATCAAACAGGCAAATCAAAACCAAAGTTAATCTAGCAATTGTTAGAATGCTGCTAGCCCAGTGAGATTGAGGAACCTCTAAAGCCCATTTAAATGGCCCCCTTGCCATGAGGGTCAAGTCATATCCCTGGTACTGCACCCAGGGCCCCAGCGACTTCTGCAGCATCCTTTCTCTCTCTCTGCCTCATTTCATCAGTACTGAACTACATACAGTGGAGGGAAGTGAGCATACTCACCTTCTGAACCTGCCATATACTCTTACTTCTAATTTGCCAGGTTAACAGAGCCTTCTTATTTTGCCTAAATGCCATTCCCTCCAGAAAGCCTTGTCTGTTCCCTTGAGTTTGAATTAGTGGTTCCTCATACCTTCTCCCAAATGCCCTGTACTACCTTACAGAGCAATCAGTCTATATAAGAATTGCCTGTTGACTTGTCTGCCTTCCCTGCATGTCCCCCCATCCTCCTCATCAAACGTGAAGGTTAGGATGCTGTCTCTCTCACTACTATACACTGAGTGTCTGCCACACTGAAAGGCTGTTGTGAAGAATAAATGAAACCATTCATCCATTCAGCAATTATTTTCTCAGAGCCCACTGTAGGCTAGGAACTCCTCTTGGTGTTTGAAACATAGCAATGAAAATATTCACAAATTTTTACAGTGTATATCTCTATATATGAATATACAGATATAGTTGGGTCTCAAGTTATGTATATATAGAAAACCTATATATGTTTTATATATAACTTATGTTTCATTTATATAACATGTTTTATATATAACTTGTTTTATTTATAGAACATATGTTTTATATAACATATATGTTTTATATATAACATTTATGTTTTATATATGTTATATATGTATCTATAACTGGTTTAGCACAGCGTCTGACATATTGTAAGTAATAATAATAGTAATGATAAATAGCTATTTACTGAGTGTTTACTTGTGCTCTACACTGTTTTTTCACATATTATTTCATTTTAAAACAAATCTCTGAGTTAGTACTATTGTTATTCCTACTTAATAGGTGAGGAAATGAGAAGTATAAAGTAACTTGCCCACACAATTAACAAGTTATATGTGATGTGTGCCACTGAGGCAGCTCTGACTCCTGGTGACCCTGTGAATGAGTGATGTCCACAGTGTCCATCCTCAGTAGCCCTACTCAGCTCTGCAGAGGCATGCCTATGGCCTCTTTAATGAAGTCAAGCTATCGCATATTTGGTCTTCCTTTTTTCTGCTGCTGTCTACTCTTCCCAGCATTATTGTCTTTTCCAAAGAACCCTGCTTTCTCATAATGTGTCCTATGTAGGACAGCTTCAGTTTTCTCATTTTTGCCTACAGCAAAGTTTCAGGTTTAATTTTCTCTAGGACATATTTGTTCATCTTTCTAGCAGCCCAGGGTATCCGCAGAACTCTCCTCAACACCACATTTAAATGCATCAGTGTTTTCCTAGTAGTCTCCCTCACTGTCTGATTTTCGCATTCATGCACAGTAATTGGGAATATGAGGATGTAGATGATTTTATCCTTGGTTTCTAAAGACAATCTTTGCTCTTCGTGATCTTTCCTAATTCTTCCATTACTGCCCTTCCAAATCTCAACCTTCTCTTGATTTCTTGGCTGCAGTCTCCATTTGAACTGATGACTGACTCAAGACAAGCAAAATTTTAACAATTTTGGTATCTTCATTGTCTAAATTAAAGTTGTGTATTTCTTCTGTAGTCATGATTTTTGTCTTCTTGATGTTCAAATACAATTCTGCTTTGGCACTTTGTTTTTTCACTGTCATCAGAAGTTGTTCAAATTGTTTTCTTCCAGTAACAGTGTCATCTGCATATCTTAAGTTACTGATATTTCTTCTACTGATTTTCACTTCTTAATGTACCCAGAATTCAAACCCAGGCTGTCTGACACTTGAACCTTCTAACATCTTTATTATATTTATTTACTATTTAATATTCTATTATTATTATTATTACTATCATTGTTATTGTTATGAGGCACTCAGTATATACATGCTAAATAAAAAGAAGCTGGAATAAGAAATATTTTCCTAAGATGTGCCCATTGCACATCATACTGATATAATGAAGATGTGGCATTCAGGTGCAAGTAAACATGCAATTGATTTTTTTACTAATTTTGGCTCATAGTGTTCCATATTATTCATCTTTAATCACATGGACTTAAGTTTTTTTTATCCCAGGAAAAAATGTTCACTTCTAAGGATAGGACATATTGCCAGAAATCAACACTGCAAAAGCAGTGTTGATTTAGACCTTATTTAGAAACAACTGTCAGTCACTTGTACAGTTTCAAGTGAATTTTCTCTACATTTTACAGCAAAGGTTGCAGAATGGGATTAGAAAAAGCCTATGTGCTGTTCTTCCCTGCCCTCCCTAACTAGTTCTAATCAGTACAGAACCTCAATCAAAATCTCCTGCTTTAAGTTTTTGTATTAGTTTTTGTGGATTCTCAGAAGTTAATCAAGAATGGCTGAAGAAACAAAAAAATGTTTGTTCTCTCTGCCCCCTACCCAGTCCACTGAGTATGAACTGAATGCCTACTATGAGCTCATTCATCACAGTGTTCTGCTCTTCAAGGGGTCATTAGTCTAACAGGGAAGATGAGACATACACAAGAAATGGGGAGACCATCATACACAATACATAACTCTCCTCAGTTGTGTGTACTAGCTTTGTGGACTGTAGGAGTTCAGAAGAAAGGGAGATTTATGAGGGCCAGAGAAGTGAGGGAAGATATCAAAGAAGAGATGGGAGCCTGGGTCTTGCAGAGTGGATAGGAGTTGGGTGAATGAAGAGGAGAAGGGAGATTGTGGTACCTATGGAAAAGATTTGGCAGTGGAATTGATGTTTGTGAGATCGTAAAGACACTGGTCTGGCTAGAAAAGAAAAAAGCATTTTGGTGATTGATGAACAGTATGTGTCCACTTGGTGAAGGATATCCTAGAATACCAAGCAGAACCATAATAAAATACAGAGTTAGATAAGCCCTTAGAGAGCACCTTAGTTGGGCAATTCCATTTACAACAAATAATCTAGCTCCAAATTTGTCACTGGTTTGTAACACAGGACAAGTCAGGTTCTCTGAGAGATCACCATTAGTGAAAAAGTATCAGAACCATCACTGGAGCAGAAGGGATTTGAAGTTCTAAGTCTAATCGGGACTGGTCCTCTTCTGACGTGCGCTTACCATGAAGTGGCATGAGTTTGTCAAAGTATGTATTGTAGCTGGGCTTCAGTTTTCACATCTGTAAATAATAGGAGTTGAACCACTTAATATCTAATGAGACTTTGAGCTCTAAGATCTATGACTTTAAGATTACTTTTTCATTTTTGCATCTATGTCAACTTTTATCATTGATGCACTAGGATAGATTCTCATGCTAAGCTGTATTTTGGATGTATCATAACCTTATGCAACTGAACAGTCGAATCATAGGGTCAAAGATTTTAAGGCTAAAATAAGCCTTGCCAACCATAGGCTGAAATGAAAAAATAGGGCTCAGTCAGTTAATGGAGTGATGTTGATGATCATTACAATAAATAATGTATGCCATTTACTGAATATTTATTTTGCACCAGGAATTTTACATGTAATACGTATTATTTATGTAACAACCCTTCCTGTAAATATTATCTTCTGTTTATTGCACAAAACACAGAGTTTTAATAACCTTCCCATAGTCACCTAACTCAGCAGCAGCAATACTAAGTCAGTTCCAGGGCTGGCCACACACAAACCTATGCCTTTCCTTTTTTTTTTTTTAACAGGAAATCCACGCTCAGTAAATGATTCAGGGGCATACATTGCTAAAACTTAACATAGGTACTATTCTATATGGAGCTGGGAAAATTTGAAGCACATAGGAAAGATGGAAGAACTAGACCCCTTAGAAATAATTAGGATTTTGAATTCCCTATTATGTTTAGTCCAGAAAGTCAAATACCAAGGCTGGAATTTAAAAGGGACTGAACAATCTTATGACTAATAATAGCATTTGTAGTCATGAGGATTGAGACAAAAAAGGAGCAAACAGCAAGATTTAAGGTCAAACATTCAGCACCAAAGGGTTAGCAAAATACATCCCCCTCCCCCAAGTTCAAATGTCAAGCAAACAAATGCTGAGGATTGACTGCAACTGTGGCTTGTGCCATTAAGAGTTCTTCTGAGGAAGGGTGGGATGAATCATGTGATATGACAGGAAGGCCACCTACTACATTTTCTGTCAGGGTTTCTATTTTTTTCCAGCATTTTTGACAAGGTGTGCTGATTGAAATTATTATTTTAAATAAGCTTTCTTTTTGTAGCAAATTTTAGAGTGTGCATATAAAAATTCCTCTGTATTAGTAAATGAATCTATACATTATCTTCAGGGAGTCAATGAATTTGCATTTTGTTTCTCATTATTCTGATAAAATGTTTGTCTTAGAGGTAATTTTTTTCCAGTTTAACTCCCTGGTGATTATTCAAGACACTAGTCTGATGGATGAATGTTCACAGGCTGACAGAATTTAGATAAACAAGGTACTTCCCAACCAATGTGAAAATTACAATGCTCACAGAAGTCTTCTGCATATGTTCGTGTACCAATCAGTTATGGTTAATAAGTCTACTAAGAAAATTATTACCCTACTCTATGCCAGGTTACTGTTGGCGCTATAATTACCAACTTATGTGTGCCAGAGTATGGTAAACTGAAATGTGGCACACCAGGATTTAATTTAGATCCACATAGTTTGCTAATTGCAAGCCCTTTCACTTTTAATGAAGGGGGTTAGACTGGTGTAAAGTGTTATTTTAATAAAGGCAATCTGAGAAGTGCCCAGTGTGAATGCATAAAACCTTTTAATTCTCTCTCACAGATTCCATGAAATGTGGAAATACAATAGACTGTTCAGAGAAGCAATCTCCAGGAGAACACTACTCTTTGCAGATTGGTGGTCTAGAGTAAACATCTCAGGTCTCCACCCTAATTCTACTCACTCAAGTTGCTCCTTTCAAGGAGAAAAGGGAGACAGAAAAGTCAGAATGCATGCCTTTGTTTATTTTCCCATTTTCTCAAATTCTAAAGAGAATTATTTTCTCTTTGCTGACAGTTTATGTAGCTCTGACTCCAACCAATTTTTGCTTGTTTTGAGATACATGCAGCAAAGGGTGCCACTAGAAGGCTGTCATTACAGATGCCAAGTGCTGAAAGCGTAAATGCCTCTTGCATCTCAAGAAAACATGGGATAAAAAGGAAAACAGTTAATAGAACTCATTTGCCCTACCTGGACTGGATTATTCATAGAGAGCGTGTGTCAGACATGGCCCTACCACCTACCCGGTGGCATATGCCCTGCACTTCAGAGTCTTTCTTGATTCTCCTCTTCTCATTTCTCATGTCTAAACCATTGTAAGATCTGTCAGCTCTACCTTTAAAATATATTACGCATATATGTGTTTGTGTATATATAGTGTTTGTATACATATATACCTCTCTCTACTACCAGTCCAAGCCACCACCATTTCTCATTTGTTTACTGTGACAGTCCATTAAATGTTTCTCCTGTGACCACTTTTGTACACTTATTCCATCTGTCATCTCATTCCCCACCCAGCAGCCATACGAATCCACTAAAATTGTAAACCAGATCATACTGCCTTCTACCCCAAACCTTCCAATGGCTTTCTGATGCATTTAGAATAAAACACAAACTCACCTTAGCTTAAAAATCCCTAGATGAACCTCTAGCTCCATCTTATACTCTACTTAGCAGTGCTCATTTTCCTATAAACATAACAACCTTGCTCTTCCTGTATCACACCAACCTTGCTGCTGTCCCCAAAGACTTTACATTTACCATTCTTCTGGCCTGGAACATTCTTCTTTCAAAATTTTAAATGAGTCAGGACTGAGCCCAAATGTCATTTCCTCAGAGGGGTCTTACCAATGGAAAGTGGCTCTTTTCCCTCATGTCATTCTCTATAGCATCTCCCCATTTTTCCTTTATGGCACTTATCATCTGAAAATAGTTTGGTTATTATTTGTTTCCTTGTTTATGTCTGTCTTTCCACTAAACTACGAGCTCCTTTCAAGAAAGAATTTTGTCTGTCTTGTTATTTGCTATGCTCCCAGAGCCTAAAAGCATGCCTTAAATGTTTGGTGAATGAATGAACGGATGGACAGATGGAGAGATGAATGACAGATAGGTGAATGGAAACAGATCTGAGGGACTACTGCCAACAAACACAAAGGGAGCTGCTCACAGGTGGTCAGTAGGATGCAGAAGTGTATTTAAGTTGTAATAGCTCCAGAACAAAGGTCACTTCCTCAGATAGATTCATTTCATTATTATGTCTGTTGAAATTTTGGGAAGCACTAGAACCCTACATCAAGAGCTCCATGAGTCATTTGTTGCCTTGAAAATCTGGAAACTTTATGGGATTGGCTTTAGCAACTGCTTCCTTCTGGCCAGCTGGTCCTAAAACTTATGGTTTACTTTCATAGTGGAGGGTACCCTTGGGAAAAACTGAATGTCATAACATTGAGGTGGGTCAGCTTTTAGGAAGTCCAGTAGAGCACTAAGTTGAAAACAGATGGTCTGGATACCACCCCCTCCCCCCAAATCCCCCAAAACCCACCCCCCCAAAAAAACCCCATAGAGCTACTTGCATTACAAATGTGTGCTGGTGGTCTCTGGCCCACTAGCCATAAATACATGTGTATTTAGACATGCCCAGGGAGAAATATGTCAGAGACTGTCATGTAAAGGATGAAAGTCTCAACTTGTCATCCAAGTGTATCAATGGTTAGACTCCCAGTTGATGTGTTTTCCACTAGCCCAATTTTAAGGGTTAACCTGTAGATACACCCAGACTGCATTTTTCTCCTCCCTTCATCACAGCCACAAGCTCCCACCATTCTGTTTTTACACAGGAAACCAGATTAAGTAAAACAGCTTCTCTATATAAGATAAATCCTCTAGTGGTCAGTCTGGGGCAAGTGTTCTCCTCTGGGTGCAACTACACACTCTGTATTTCAACAGAACACTGTTAACATTTCTTTTCATTGTATTTTCATCACAAATCCACTCCCAGAGCCTGTAATACTCTTAACTGGTAAGCCAAGCAATTGCAGTGGTAACTTTATTAAAACAATACCCCTGCTCCCTGAGAGAGGGATTAAGCAGGGCTCCAGGAAGCCGTCTGGCAGGGTGTTTAGCTCACAAGAGATTGCCCAGTGCCTAGGATCAAAGACTGAAAGAATGCTTCAGGGAGAAGGCACTAAAGGTCTTAACTGATGCAGGATTCAAGTAACCTTGCTGTGAGTACATAGCTTTATTCCACAGAAGCTTGTGGATTCTGTTTTAGGAGGTGCTAAACCAGTTGCTATTTAACAAGCATTAGCTTTACTGGTTTCTCTCTTCCTTAGTCTATTTCTTGAGGGAGCATCTGGTATCTAGCAAGTTCCTGGGACAGCAAAAAGAGAAAAAATATGTTCTGTTCTAATTCAATCTTAAGGCTTAAATAGGCTGCACATGGGGCATGAGAAGTCTTTGAGTGGTGGAAAGTGGAAGAAATCACTCTTGCTTAATTTCAGTGTTTCACGATATTCATTCTGGCTCTGTCCTTACTGTTTGCATGAACTTGGGCAAGTTGCCTGAATTTCCCTGTTCCTCAGTTTCCTTATCTGTCAAATAGGACAATAAGAAGAAGTAACTCTCAAAACTATAATCAGGATTAACATAATGTTTGCAAAGCACATAGGAGGAACCTAGTACAAAGCAAGGGCTCTATGGATGTTAGTTGCTATTTTCATTCAGAGTTTTTATTTCAGTTTTCTCCCTTGTTCAGGTTGGAAACATTGTTCTTAGTATTGCTAGGACTTTTCCTTTCTCAACATTTGAGCCACAGAGTCATCCAAAGTCTCCTACTGGGGTGACCAACTCTCCCAGTTTTTTTGGACTAAGGGGTTGCTAGGGATGTAGAACCTCTGGTTCCAAAATCAGGAGAGTCTTGGGCAAAGCAGCCTGGGGAGTCCCATTACCTTTGAAAAGGTCCCATACCTGATTCCCAGTTCTGTGAGGTCTTCCTTAAGCAAGGTAACCAACCCTTTGGAAACAGTCACTCTAATGCTCTTTGAAACCCATCTTGTTTCTGAAAAATCTTTAGATCTTTTCCTTTATGTCATCTCTGCAGACATGGGCAAAGCGCAGTTTTGTGTTTCAGATGCCAAGAGAAAGCAGAGTTCTCTAGGTATCTTCAGCTGCTTGATTTTCAATTCAGGGCTTACAAATCGTGCACTCAGATGTCCGGCAGGCTGGGAGGTGGACCATGGAAAGGAATCAGGATAAACGGAAATGACTTTTGCCATTGGCTTGGCCAGGACACCTTGCCAAGTGGTTTTCCCCTCAATTTTAAACAGATCAGTGTTATAAGGGGAAATGCACTCCATATGTTCCTCTGCCTTTACCCTCAACTCACAAAAATGCCATCTTCTTAGAGAGGTAGAGTTTCCAGGAATTGGTTGGAATCTTTTTCTCAAAGAAAGTACCACTTGAGTAGTCACAATAACTCAGTTTTTCTTCATGGTTCTTGGTGGGAATAATAAGATCCAATTTTGGTTTCTGTCCCAAACAGGCCTAAGTGCATTCTCTGTTAAACTTTTAAAATTTCTGATTCCAAAGTATAACTTTGTTTCTTTCCAAAGAGTACAGATTTTCTGTTTTGTTCACTTCCAAGTTTACCTGAATTTAATAGAGGTCAACAAAAATCTGACAGGCTAAAGTATTTTTATGAGTGGAAAGAAAAGTAACAAACTGAGAGCATTGCTTCTATTTATCGATAACATTAAAATGATGTTGTTTTTGTTTTTTTCAACCAGCCTTAGTTTGGAGATATGAAATCATCATTAGGAAGGTTGATAGGTAGAAAATATTATCCCTATTTGGCTGATTTTTTTCCTAAAAAGAATTCTGTTAAAAAGAACCATACTTATATTTCTCTTTATTCCATAGCCTCTCCCTCTACTCTGAAAGCAAAATTTACCAGTTTTTCCATGACCCCATCAATTGCCTCTAAGCTCAAACATGGTTCAGGTTGTCAGAGAGGCCTGAAATCCTGTCATTTATCACTTGGAGGTCCCACCCCCATCTCCCTGAGGTATTAGGTCACTGTGATTTGTTTGTCTGGTGAGAATTGGCTTCCTTTTCTGTGACTGGAAGCCAGATTGGTTCAACACCAGAATAGGAACCTGGAACTGAAATTGGTTTTGCAGATGTGCAAAAAAAAAAAAAAAAAAAAAAAAAAACCCTGGAGTTTAAACAAAAAAAAAAAAAAGAAAGAAAAGAGCGAAAGGGTTTTGAGAAGATAAGGGAAAGTGTTTTCAGAAGTCTGAAAACAAAATAATTAATGGACTGACATAAGAGGAATGGCAGCTTGAGAGATCCTCTTGGTCTCTTCCCTTGAAATTTCAACAATTTGAACAGCTATAATTCAACAAAGGATTCCCTGTTCAACAAACAAACGTCTGAGAGATGCACATTGAAAACATCTCAAGGTAAGCAAGTAGGAGCAAATGGGGGAGGCAAGAAGGGAGAAGAGCTGAGCCACAGATGCAGCTCTGCAGCCTGGAGCTCACCGAGGGGCTCAGCCAGGTGAGGGGAGGAATCAGGTTGTGGCTGGCTCTTCTTTCTGCTGGGAGGGCTAAAGATATACAGTGAGCATTCCTGCAGGAGGGGGCAGTACTAGCTGTGGCTGAGCCTGAGCCTGGAGACCTGGGCAGGGGTGGAGCACAAAGTTGTGATCATGGTTGTCTAGCAATCAGCATTCCAGACAAAGAAACAAAGCCATGGACCTTGTCTGCCTTCCCTTAACCTCCCAGAGCTCGCTTGTCCTTACCCTTCACGTCAGGTTGCAGAGCACATTATCTGCAAACCTGAAAACTGGTACTACTGAAACACTTTTTCCCTGAGTGAAGGGCGTGCTCTGTGACTAACCCTAGGATTGGGTAGAGGCCCAGGGGGAATGCTGTGGTTGTCCACTGGTCGCCATTGTTAGAAGGGCAAAGCAACAAAGGAAGCAGCTGGGTTCCCTCAGCTCACTCTACTCCCTTGCATCACAGCTGCACTGCGGGAAGTGTCTGGTTGCAGGGCCAGCACTGGGATTTCATAAATTTGGACCCACTGCATTCCCCTGTGTGGTTAGTCCCCTGGGTAGCAGGTGACTGGATCACAGGGAGGCAACTACTTCACCAAGGAACACAGGCCGTTTTCCAGCACTTGTCAGCAATCTGAAAAGCCAGGGAAGTGAAAGACAGCTAAAAACTGTGTGATTCAGTGCCAACTACTAGAAAACAATAGAAAGACTTTTTCTTATCAATCTACAAGAGAAGTGCCATTCATATACAGGTGCCTAGACAGAAAAGAAATCCATCAAATACCATGAATAACCAAAGTACTGAGGCAGCTCAGAAAGAAAATGAAAAATCTCCATAAAATAAATTTAAAGACATGGAAATATGTGATTTAAATGACAGAGAATTCAAGATTTCAATTCTGAAAAAAACTCATCAAGTTGCAAGAAAACAGGTAGACAGTATAAAGAACTCAGAAACAAAATTAATGAACAAAATAAGTACTTTACCAAAGAGATTGAAACTTTAAAAAGAATCATATAGAAATACTGGAGATGAAGAATTCAATAAAAGAGATAAAAAATGAACTAGTGAGCATGGAAAATAAAGCTGACCAGATGAATTTGTGATATTGATGATGAAAATCTAGAAATGATGCAGAGCGAAGAAAAGGGAAATTTCAGCATTAAAAATGAAAAAAACTCTGTGATGACTATCTGACTCCAACAAAAAAGAGCAATATAGAATAATAAGTATACCAGAAGAAGAGAGGAAGAAGGGAATGGAGAACCTATTCAAACAAATAGTTGATAAGAACCTCCCAAGCCTATGAAAAGAACTGGATCCTTGAATGCAAGAAGCAAACAGAATACCTAATTACCTCACTCCAAATATGCCTTCTCCAAGGCATATTATATTAAAACTGTCAAAAATTAATGCCTAAGGAAAAAATGCTCAAGGCAACCACGGAAAAGAAAAAAGTAAACTATAAAAGAAAGCCTATAATATCATTGGACTTCTCAGCAGAAACTCAACCAGCTAGTAGAGAGTAGAATCAAATATTCAATCAAATTGAAAGAGAGAAATTACCAACCAAAAACTATATCCAGCAAAATTATCCTTTATTTATGAAGGTGAAATAATGACTTTGTCAGATATACAGAAGCTGATGGAATTTATCACCAGAAGACCTCAATTGCATGAAATACTCAAGGGGGTTATTTAACCTTAAACAAAGAACAAAAGGTCCCAAAACTATGAGTAAAATCACCAACAAACAGTGTAAATAGGGATAATTTATGATAACAAACACATCAAAGGGAAGGGGGTTAAGGTCTAAATTTGTAAAAGGTAATGGAGATTAGATGTATTAAAAACAAAAAGAACTAGCATTTATATGAAACTTCCTTGTACATAAACCTAATGGTAAAGGTCTGAATTTGCAAAGAGAGATTAGATGCATCCAAAAGAAAATGGACTACTGTATATATGAAACTTTATTTTCATGAACCTAATGGTAAGCATGCACAAAAACTCCCAAACTGAGACATATAACTTAAAAAAAAAAAAGGAAAAAAGTGCCAAATACCACCAAACAAAAACAACAGACAGAAATGCCATGGAAAAGAACCAATGGAGGCACAGAGCTACCCGGAAAAAAAAGATAAATGGCTACTGGAAATCTTCATACATCAGTAATAACCATAAATATAAATGGACTGAATTCACCAATAAAAAGCACAGAGTGGCAGATGGGGTCAAAAAATAAAACCCAACCATATGCTGCCTTCAGGAGACACATCTGAACTGTAAAGACAAAGTTAGACTCAAAGCGAAAGTGTGGAAAATGATTGTCCAAGAAAATTGCATCCACAAAAAAGCAGGTGTAGCCATACTTATACCTGACAAAATAGATTTCAAGATAACAAAGGTAACAAGAGACAAAGATGGCCATTTTATAATGATAAAGGCAATACTATATCAAGAATATATAACACTTCTAAATCTACATGTACCCAATCAGGGAACACCAAAATATTTAAAGCAGCTATAGCAGAACTGAAGGGAGAAATTCGAAAAAAAAAAAAAAACAGTTAGAGTAGATGACCTAAATACTCCAATGACAGCTTTAGATAGATCATCCAAAGAAAATCAACAAAGAAATATTGACCTTAAATGACAAAGTAGACCATATGGACATAATTGACATGTATAGAGCCTTTTATCCCAGAACATCAGATTATACATTCTTCTCCAGAGCACACAAAACATTCCCAAGGATGAACCATATGTTAGGACACAATACTAGTGTCAACAAATTTAAGAAGACTGAAATCATACCAAGCATATTCTCTGACCACAGTGCTGTGAAATGAGAAATCAACTGAGAAAGAAAGAAGTAAAAAACTGCACAAATATGTGGAGGTTAAACAACATACTACTGAAAAATGGCTGTAATAGAAGGTGAGATAAAAAATTATATAGAGGCAAATGAAAATGACAATATGACATATCAAAATTTCTGGGATGTTGCAAAACCAGTAATAACAGGGAAGTTTATAACACTACAGGCCTATTGCAAGAAAAAAGAAAAATCTCAAGTAATGTTATATCTTAAAGAACTGGAGAAATAAGAACAAGCAGCTCAAAGTCAGCAGAAGAAAAGAAATAATAAAAATGAGAGTAGAAAATGAAGTAGAGAACAAAAAGACTATACAAAAAATTAATGCAACAAAGAAGTGATTCTTTGAAAAGTTGAATACAATTGATAAATCTTGGCTAGACTCACTAAGGAAAATAGAAAAAACACTCAAATGAAATCATGAATGAAAGAGAAGTTACCACAGACATCACAGAGATACCAAGGATCATACTAGAATATGATGAAAGGCTATGTGCCACCAAATTCAATAACCTGGAAGAAATGGATAAGTTCCTAGGGATATACAACCTTCCTAGATTGAATCATGAAGACTTGGGAAATCTAAATAGATCCATCAACAGTGAGGACATTGAAACAACCATCAAAAACCTCCCCAAGAATAAAAGTCCAGGAAGAGAAGGCTTCACTAATAAATTCTACTAAACATTCAAATATTTGATACCTATTCTTCTCAAGCTCTTCCAGAAAACTGAAGAAGAGGCAGTACTCTCTACCACAGTATATGAGGCCAACGTAACCCTGATACCAAAACCAGGCAAAGAGAGCACACACAAAAAAAACTATAGAACATTATCTCTGATGACTACAGATGCAAAAATCCTAAACAAAATACTAGGAAATCAAATACAATGATACATTTAAAAATTAATATATCACAATTAAGTGGGGTTCATTGCAGGGGCAAATCTATCCATGTAATACATTAACAAAACAAAGGATAAAATTATATGATCTTATCAATAGACACAGAAAAAGCATTTGATAAGACACAATATTCATTCATGATTAAAACACTCAATAAAATGGGAATAGAAGGAAAGTACCTTAACATAATAAAGGCCATACAGGACAGTCCCTCAGCTAATCTCACACTGTATGGTGAAAAACTGAAAGCTTTTTCTTTAAGATCAAGAACAAGATAAGGATGCCCATTCTTCACACTCTTTTTCATCATAGTACTGGAAATTCTAGCCAGAGCAATCAGGTAAGAGAAAGAAAAGGCATCCAAATTGGGAATGAAGAAGTAAAAGTGCCGCTTTTTGCACATGACATAATTCTTTATATAGAAAACCCTAAAGACTTTACCCAAAACTATTAGAAACAATAAACAAATACAGTAAAGTTGCAGGATATAAAGTCATTGTACAAAAATCCACTGTATTCCCATATACTAACAATGAAATTTGAGGAAAAAAAAAAAAAAAAAAAACAATTCCTTTTGCAATTGCAACCAAATGAATAAAATACCTAGGAAGAAACTTAACAAAGGATGTGAAGGGCCTGTATGCTGAAAACTACAAAGCATTATTAAAAGAGATTGAAAAAGACACAATGAATGGAAAGATATTCTATGTTCATGGATAGGAAAAGTCAACATAGTTAATTGTGCATATTACCCAAAGCAATAAACAGATTTATGCAATCCCCATCAAAATCCCAGTGACATTTTCTTATGAATAGAAAAAAAATCAGATTTATAAGGAATCATAAAAGACCCCAAGTAGCCAAAGTAATCCTGAGAAAAAAGAATGAAGCTGGAGGTTGTTGGGAGCCACCCTGCCTGGTTTCAGAAGCTGTAACCCCCCATGGCTAAGGCTGAGTGAGCAACCTTCGGACCATATGCCACTAAGGAGACAAAGCTTATCTCCCTGGCAGGAGTGCTACTTTTGTTCCTTTTACTTCCTCCATAACTGGCCCCCAATGCTTGATCGGTTAGCCAATGATGGGTAAGATTCCCCAAGGGGGACAACCTAAGCCAGGCACAATCACATGGAGGCCCCAAGGAAGGACTTGGGGGGCTACAGCAAAAGGGGGTGATGGACCCTGGCCCCTTGGCTATCCTGACATAGCCTGAGTCCTCATTCTGTCTGAGAGAAGTCTCCTAATCTCTTGGCTGCCTTGCTTACCCTGCCTGACTTAAGCCTGAGACAATTCTGGTGGTGGGCGTAGCCCTGTGCTGGAAAGGGCAGGTTCTCTAGAGTGATTAGGCCTAAGAAAGAATATGTAAAATCCTGTGAAACCTGCTTTGTTTAGAATGCTCTCAATTAAATAAGGCTCCAATCGAGAAGTGAATTTGTTTCTCAAAATTTTATTGCTTTTTAGCTATCTGACCCTGACTCAAAATAGGCTCTCAGAGTTCTTTGTGTGTTATCTATTGTTTGATCCTTACTGCCTGACAATGATTAATGAGCCTGTATTCCTATGCAAAAGGAACCCAATAAAAGCCCATTGAGGAAAAGGCTCTTGGCCCTTCTCCTTTGAGAGATCGGCCACCTCTCCTCCCCAAGCAGATCATGTCTTGGTAGACTTATTCTCATCCATGGCGGATGGGGGGGCTCTGCGTGCAAAGCTCCATCACACTACCTGACTTCAAAATTATACTACAGAGCTACTATAATCAAACAGCAGGGTACAGGCAGAAGAGACACACAGCCCAATGAAACAGAATTGAGAGCCCAGAAATAAACACACATGTATATGGGCAAATAATATTTGATGAAGTTGCCAAAAACATACAATGGAGAAAATAAGGCCTCTTTAATAAATGTTGCTGTGAAAATTGGAAAGCCACAAGTAAAAGAATGAAACTAGACTACGGTTTGTCCCAGTATACAAAAATTAATTCAAAATGGATGAAACCTAAATACAAGATCTGAAACAATAAATGACAAAGAGGGAAACATCAGTACTAAACTTAGGGACCTTGGGCTTAGAAAAGTTTTTATGAATTTGACCACAAAGGCAAGGAAAAGTAAAGGCAAAAATAAATGAATGGGACTACATCAAACTAAGAAGCTTCTGCATCGCAAAAGAAACTGCCAACAAAACAAAGAGGTAAACAACCAAATGGGAGATGACATTTGCATACAACAGCTCTGACAAAGGGTTACTATCCAAAACGTGTAAAGAACTCATACAACTCAACAAACAAACAAACAAACGATCCAATTTAAAAAATGGGCAGAGGATCTGAACAGACACTTCTCCCAAAATACAGACACATGGCCAACAGATATATGAAAAGATGTTCAACTTTACTAGCTGTTAGGGAAATGCAAATCAAAACTATAATGAGATACCAACTCACACCTGTTAGAATGACTATAATCAACAAGACAGGTAATGACAAATGTTGGAGAGATGGTAGATAAAAAGAAACTATTATTCAGTCCTGGTAGAAATGTAAACTGGTACAACTTAACTATGAAAAACAGTAAGGAGTTTCCTCAAAATATTAAGAATAGAGCTACCATATGGCAGCAATTCCTCTTCTGAGTATCTACCTAAAAAAAATGAAAACATTTATTCTCAAAGACATATGCAACCCTATGTTTATTGCAGCATTATTCACAGCGGCCAAGGCATGCAAACAACGAAAATGTGCTTCCATAGATTGGATAAAGAAGATGTGGTACATACACACAATGGAATACTACTCAGCTGTAGGAAAGATAAAATACTGCCATTTGCAACAACATGTGTGGACCTTGAGAATATCACACTAAGTGAAATAAATCAGTCAGAAAAAAGCTGAGAACCATAAGCTTTCACTCATATGTAGGATATAAAACTGAAACTCTTATTCACAGACAACAGTATGGTGGTTACTAGAGTGAAGGGAGTCGGGGGCAGTAAAAGGTAAAGGGGTCCAAACACATGGTGATGGAAGATGATTTGATTTTAAGTAGTAGGAACACAAAGAAATACACAGATCATGTACACTTGAAATGTACATTTGAAATCTATATAATCTTATTAACCAATATCATCCCAACACATTTAATTAAATAAAAATGAAAACAAAACAATCATATGTGATCTTATACTTGTTTTTATTAAAGTGACTGACTTTTCCTGCATTTTCAGACTATAATTCAATTCCATGTTTATATAACTACTGAGTAAGTTTCTAAGTTTTTCTTTGCTTTCTCACTTTTCGTTGTCATTGATTCTCAAAATCAGAAGGCTTTCAAATTGCCTCCTTACTCATAAACCAGAAAAGGAAGTGATTTCATATGCGAGATAATGAAGTGAAAATGTAGCGCCCCACCACTGTAAATATTTGCAATTGGGCAAAAGTGTCCAGGAAGGAGTCTTGGAAATGTCCTAGCAATTTCCCATGGTAGCCAAACCTTGGAACCCTCTTCTCCACCATTTATAGTTTGAGGACAGATTACTCTTTTGTTACTGAGACAAAGTTCCAAAATGGTGAATTTCATCTCTTATAGGTATGGCCCTGGAGTGGGGCCAGAAATTTCATAAGAAAATACACTCCCAATCACCCAGCTCATCAAGAAATTATGACCTAGCAGAGCTATTCAGATTCTTTGCAGGCAGCATGGGCTCTGGACTCATACAGTTAGGATGTTGACTTAACCACTTGGATATTAGCTTTATCGCTTGCTTTTATGTGACTAGGGGCTAGTTATTTACTGATTCTAACTCTATCATTTCACCTATAAAGTAGGAGTAATAATACTTGTGACTGTTGCAAATTTATCATACTGGCGCCTGGAACAAACATTATCATTAAAAGTTAACAAGACTGACAGTAGCTGAGCAAGTGGATTAAAAGTCTTGGAAGGTGAATAAAAACCTCTCCCTGTGTGCTCACATTTCCTTAGCTTCAGTTCATTCAGCGTCTTCTGGAGTTCTGTTTATGGGACACTGGAAACTTAGCTTAGTTTAACAATGCCCATTTTATTCGGACATAACTGGCATTCCTTAAGACAGTTATACTTTTACTATTCTTTCTGGTTAAATCCTCCTATTGGTGCTTAGAGAGTACATGGAGATAACAGAGATGGTTTGTTTTATACATACTTATATGTACTTTATAGGTGGTTTCCCTCTGTTACAAGCTGGTCCTCCCCCATGGACACCGTTTTTTGGGGAATGGAGTAAGGACAGAGAACATCTGAGGAGTAGCCCAGCTGAAGTCTGGAAACATCACAGTTCCGCAGATGACAGTGCTTCACTCCAGGATTCCTGGGTCATCTTTTCTAGTTTAACATATAACCCAGACTTTTAGTTCTGAGGGAGAACCTTCTCAGTGAGTCGGACAGCCAGGCACTCCTCACTCACGGAAGTTGAGTGTATATTAAAAGGGATATCCTTATGCACTACTGTATCAATACTGAATTTTGGTATAAAAATTCTGTGTTTTAAGCTTTGTCCTTTAAAATCTTTTAAAAATACTGCAACACAAGGCTCATCTTTTGGGCAGAATTTAATTTTTAATCACTAAGAATGCCTCTGTTGTTATTCAAACATTGGTGATTGCATAGGTTAAACAGAATGGGTATGAGGTCAGATTCAACAGGAAAAGACACATATGCAATCTGTGGCTTCTGGCTTTTGACTAAATTCTTCAGGTAAACTTATTTTAATTGCTTCATCACTCTCTGTTAAAAATGGAATTAGATTAATTCCTAAAATGGAGGATCTTTTAAAAAAGTTACGAAAATTGCTTTGCTTCAGTTCAGTTCAATAAATATTTATTGAACACCTACGGTAAACTAGAAAGTGCCAAGGTTTTAAAAGCCCACTATGTCCTTGACCTTATGATCTGATGTATGGAAAGATGTGAGGAGTGGACAGTGGCTGTGGGAGGGAAGGGCACAGAAATTACCTCAGTATAGAGCAGAGGTTCTCAAACTTTCATGTACACATCAATCTCTTGGGAGTTTGTTAAAATTCATTTTTTTCTGGGTCCTGATCATTCTGATGCAGGTGGTCCACAGGCCACACTTCGGCAACACTGGTCAGGAAAGGCTGCCTTGAGAACTGAAGCTCAACCAACATCTAACAGGTGAGAAGGCACTGCCTTTCTAACTGGTGGTTAGAGGAAGAGCTGTCTGGGCAGGTAAGAGCAGAAAGAAATGTGTCAGAGATGGGACAAAAGAGCCAAGGAACGATGGGCTATCTCCCCCTGGACCCCCAAACCCAAAGGGCCTAGGGGAAGTGCCCTAGTTCCATGGTTTCAGGTGTTAATCTGAGGAAAATAATATTTCATTAGGGTTGCATTCTCAGGTGAGCATTTGGAAAGCAAGGCCCAGTTTTCCAGGCAATATTTCCTAATACAAAAAAGAAAAAAAAATTAGATGGGGAGAAAGGAAAGGAAAGTATGCACCCAGGGTCTAATTTCACCCTCAGAGTATTCCCACCGCTGGAGACAGAGTGGTTGGAAAATGCCTTCCTAAGTAGAATTTGGTGGTATAATTAGAAAATTATCTCTTCCTAGAACATTTTGTGAAATTCTGCTGTGAGGTGTCAACAGGTCTTTGTGGGGCTCTCTCCAGCAGAGATCGACTGACATGTAAAACACAGCGAAGTTCCAAAAAAGCCACTGTAAAATCTCAAGTATGTGGAAGGAGTTTGGTGTGCTTGCCAGTATGGTTTTTCCAAAAAAGAAAAATTCTGCAGAGATCAAAGAAGAGTGAAGGAAGTGGGCTCTTGCCTCAGGCGGAAGGTTTTACCATCAGAATAATTCAGACTGGAGATTTTTTGGCAAAGCCAGTCAGTGGGCCAAGTGAGACAAGTGAATATCTGAGCTTTTGATGTGGGGCAAAGAGGAATGAAGACTCGGTGGTGAAAGAGAAATGAAGAATTAGGGGCAGCCACTGCTGAGTTATGTTTCTGACCACAGACTGTCTTGAGGCCTCTGGCATCTTCTTTAGTTTCCAGTTCTAGGATAGAATTTGCTCAGTGCTTCCTCAGATGCCTGCTTACCACGTATCACCAGCAGCCATGACTTCGAGAAGAAGCTTGGGGATGCAGTCTGGGCAGCATTCCATGGTTTTCCCTTACATTTTTTTTTTTTTTTAAACAACAGAGAGGAAATCAGGATAACCCGAGGGGGAAAGAAGTCCAAAATGGTGGACCCAGGAATGTGTGTTACGTGGGAAGCATGAGGTGGGATGTTGTTCATGGGTGACAGTGCAGCTCTGGAGCGAGACCCTTAGTGTTCAAATCCTGACTGTACACCTTATTAGCTATGAGATCTGGAGAGACTGCCTAACCTTTTTGCCTCAGTTTCTACATCTGCAAAACATGCAATAGTATCTACCATATAGAGTTGTGGGCCCATGAATGTGATGTAAAATTCTTAAAGCAGTATCTACACCTAATAAGTGCTTAGTATATTCTATTATTTTATTAGATATGTACATGAATGTAGACTAGCAGGCTATTACAATAACTTAATTATTTATTTGTTTTTATTTATTTTATGTTATTCTTACTTAATAGCAGTTTCTCTAGTTTCTCTCTGGGAATATTGCCCCAAGATAGACAGGGCCTGAATCCAATCATGTAGATCCTCTGACATTCCTACACCCTTACCTAAGGCATCCAGACTAAAACAAAATGGAAGCAAGAGCCCAGGGGTCTCTTCCTGAGCACACTCGTTAGCCTTGTCAGGAGGCAGTTATGCACTTGCCTTTCCTGAGGAATGTTGGGTCCTTAGGGGCTGAAGCAAGGAGGAAAATGTTCAGCTCACTGAGGTTTTGAAGCTCTTTGGTTTTACTACTAATATAAAAAGTGCTCTCCAGTTGGATATGAACTTGAACTAACACCCGATGCCATTTTGAGGCTTAACGCTGGTTATTCTGGTCTGACGGCTGCACTGCAACCCCTTGCTTCAGGCCAGCATGACTCTACCTCAGCATCAGCAACAGTGTGAGCAGAGGGTTAATTCTGTGTGTGTGTGTGTGTGTGTGTTTATGACTAATTATGTTTCCCTTCCACATGGCCTGATAGAAAGACCCAGGCCCTATCTGTATAGCCCACTATGGCAACCATACACCTCATGATGCCTGTTCTGTGTGCCCCTTCTCTCCATTCTTCATCTCAGTTTTCTGCCCTGAGTTCCTCTTTGACTTGTCTTCTTCACTTATTTTTAATCTATTTTATCTTGCTGCATTGTCTGCATCTTTATAACCTGACCCAAATTCTTCTGGAACAAGGAGAGTTAAAGCTTTAAAAAACTCATGTTATATAAGTCATCCCAAGGCATTGGTCATCTAACAAGATCAGGGCAGACCCTGTCAACTCCTTTACTTACATTTTGCCCTCTTCCTTGATACTGTATGAGAATATTCCCTTTGCAGCGATTCCAAGAAAACCCAATATTACTCATGAACAGTGAAGATTACATACTTATTTTACGTTGCTACTAAATCTACCATCACAGAAGTGTAAAGGTCAAATCTGAATTAATGATATAAAAATGACATAAAAATATGCACATTAAAGTGACTCAATTGATGTAACTTGTGTGGAATAGAGAACTCAGCTGACAAACTCCAGACCTACCAGTCCTAACCAGCCAAGGAGTCAGAACTGTTTATCAGAGTTAAATATAAAAGACATTTGGTAAGAACACAAGGCCATCAGTCTGAAAATGTGTTTAGAATTTTGAAATTCTAACTCTGGAATTCTGCCCACGTTTCAGCAGTTTTCCTCTATTTTCCCTTGGGAGAATGACCATATCAGGTATTGGATGAGCATCTTCTGTTTTAGAAAATGAACTTCCAACTTTCCTTCACTGGGTTCTAGGTAGGAAGAAAAAAGAAGAGGGAAATAAACCACTCTGGAAAAGAAAACTGGTTTTCATTGAGAAAAGTTCCTTTGTTCTTTCTAATAAGATTATGCTAGGCAAACAGAAGACCTACAGAGGAGATTAATATCCTTTCCATCCATCACAAGTTCATACTGTCACCGCTTTTCCGGTACTGAGGAGGGCAAGCAGAAACACAAACTATGAGGTTTTGGGGGGTGAGGAAGGGTGGTAGGGAGGACAGGGCTTTGTTGCCCTTTGCTTTTGAAGTATATACACAAGCTACATATTTTTACTGATTTAACAAAAATGCATTTACCTGTCACTCAGACCACTGTAGTTATGATTAAGGACCACAGAATTCAGACTTTTTCCTAAAATGTCTAAGATGTTTATGAAAACATAGAATAGAAAGACATGCAAAAACATAACATTGAAAAAATATTGACTTTTTAATATAGGTATTATTCATTATTTATCATAATATTTGTTCTATGCTGGAAAGATGTTAAAACTGAGTACATTGAATAATAGTGTGATGATTGCTGGGCAGAAGGGAGTATAAGGGGAATAAATGGTAGTGGAAAAGATAAATATTAAATTTGAAAACTGAGTAAATTGAATAAATAAATAGTCATCCTTTACTTTGTTCAATATGCCCCCAAATGGATCATTCCTTGTGGCAGGAATTAATTCATTCTTTTACTCAAACAATGTCCCCTGCTTCTTAAAAAAAAAGTGAGCTTCTGACTTCTTCCAATTTTTGAAACATATACCATGTTTTTTATGTGCAAACTGTTATGTAAGTCAAGTAATATACCTTGTATTACAGTTTTCTCAACCACTACTGTGATAGATCTCTCTCTTGGGATGTTTATAAAAATGCTGTTGTATGAGCTTTTCCCAGAATACAAATAATTCAAATACAGCAAAAGGAAGAGAAATAAGTAAAATCAAGCATTGTACAATCCCTTCTTCTACACTTTTGTGCTATCCTTAAGTTAAAGAGAAGGAAGCATGCAAATTCTAACAGAGAAAGAAGACAAGAAATCTTGTATTTACTATTGGGAAGAGTTTTCAATGGCGCAAACCAGAAGTCAGCAACTCAGTGCATAGGGTGCCTAGAAACGATGGTGGCTGGGCTCCAGTCTGGTCCTCAGAGGCCCACTTAATTCATAACAGAGGCTCCATGAACTTGTTAAATGAATAAATAAATCCTCATTGAGAGTCAATAGATCAGAAGCACTTGGAAATTCTAATGGGAAAACAGGTTTTGGAATCAAATAACTTTATCCTTAGCTTGTTTGTAGGGGCCAGAAGCAGAATGACGCGTAGGCTGGAAGGACAGGGCAAAAAGTTGTCATTTCCTGGGTATAGAGTCCCGTCTGTCAAATCTGAAACATACACCCTTCTACAGTCCTTGCTGGGCAACTCTCACACCTTTTAATATCTTCTTCCCCAAACTCCTGAACATCTAGGGCCTCCTTGCTATACCCTAAGCCACCTACCAGTACTCGGCCTTGGACTGTGACCCTATTCATGGGATACATGTTCAAAATTGTCTGGGTCAGCCTTTCTTTCCCCAAATCAATCAAAACTCTTGCTCTGTCAGATTAGGGCTCTCCAACTGGGTGAGAGGAGGAAAGCCCTTCATACTCCTAGAGGCATATGTACAATACATACTTTACAAGATTCAGATGGGTATTGTGGAAGTATAATAAAATAAAGTGAAATAACTCAGGTTGTTCGGAGATGGAAGGACTTGGAGAGAGAATAGAAGAAGTCTGCCAGGCAAGAGGGCGTGAGCACTGAGGCAGAGCCAGTGCTGCCAGGAATCTGAACCCAAGACTGCCCACAGAGCAGGGGCCGGTGCCCTGCGTATTCAGCACTGTTATTAACCACTACCTTTGCATCCCCCTACCCTTCTTTTTGATCTGAGATATGTAAGTCTTGTCCTTGACAAGGCTGTAAGTTCCTTGAGTGTAGGAAAACCCTATGTCTAGTACTTCTTTCATATTTCCTAGAAAGTGTTAGGGCATTAAGATTCCTGTTGAGCTGAAATAGGTTTTGGTTACTTGGTGAGATTCATTCAATGGATTTGACAATCTTTACTAAAATGAATGAAAAACCACCATGCTTTAATTATAATTTTTATTACATAATCATTTATTTATGTCACTACATTTTTACCTAATTATTTATGTAACATTTTATATATTGTTTATGTAAAAAAGATAGCTAATATCACAAGTTCTAATTTTGAGAGTTCTAAAACTCTGACACATCATTAGAGAAGCTAATTTAGTTATGCTTCTTTGTGTTCAAAGATGTGTTGAGAAGACTTAATGATGATAACTTTCTCTTCAAACTTTTGGCAACCAAGAACTTTTTTTTTAATTGGAATCATGTATAGTGTCATAATAGCTTTGTACAGTGTCAGATGAGTCTAGACTTAAGGTGATCACATCATAAGGTATATAAATGTTGAATCACTATGCTGTACACCCCAAATTAATATAATAGTGTATATCAACTATACTTTAATAAAAAAGAATTATAAAGGAGAACCAACATGATTATAATACACATTTTGTGAAGAATTTCTTGGCAAGTTTTAAATGACTGGAGAAACCTGAGTTGGCTGGGATCAGAGGGAACCACTGATATGTGGTGTCAACAGAGCAATCACAGAAAGGGAATCTCAGTCCCTTCCATGGTCCCATGAATTTTGCACTGTGCAGGCAAAGAAATGTGCTGGGCTCCCTTCCAGTACAGTAGTTGACAGGAACCTGCTACAAAGTTATCATTAGGTTCAGCTAATAACTCTTATATTGCTACCTTGTAGTAGACTTAAAAAAAGTGACAAAGCCAGGTATTTCTGACCATTGTCTACAAAGTGCAATACAGTCCATGAAATAATGAGAGTGGAATAAAAAAAAATTATGTTTCTTTTCACAATTTGGACTGTCCCTCATGGCCTCCATCCAATGATATTTGCTATAAATTTTCCTTGCCTCAGCCTTTGACATTTTTCTTGAGAAGTGGTAGAGTACAGAGGTTAAAAGCATGACCTCTGGAGCTGGGCTGCCAGGTCTGTTATTCTGGTTCTGCTATTTACCATCCGTGTGACTTCTCTATCCCAGTTTTGTCACATGCAAAATGGGGAAGAGTACAAATCTCATAACTTATGATTCTTAAGTGAGTTAATACCAGCATCTGTCCATGCCTCTTAAAAGTCTGATCTTAAAAAAGCAGATGTGGTGATTCTTTTAAAATAGGAGCCAGACCTTATTAGCCTTCTACTCAACACTCTTACTGAGTCCCCATCTCCATTAGTGTGAAAGCCAAAGTCTTGGATCTGCTTGGACCTGTCTGACTTCAGCTTCTACCATTCTTCTCTTGGTTTACCAAACTCTAATCCCATTGGCTTTCTAGATGTTCTTCAAACACACCAAGCACACTCCCTGTTCAGGACATCTGTACCTGCTGCTCCTTCTGCTTGAAACACTGCTTTGTAGAAATCTTCCTAGCTCACTCATTCATTTCCTTTAGGTCTTTGCTTAAATGTAACATTTTACACTGAGGCCTTCTTTGACCATGTCTATACCAAAGCAACTCCACCTGAAACACTTATTTCTTTCCTTTACTGCTCCATATCACTTCACATTATCTGGCATGTTATGCATCTACTTGTTTGCTTGCTATCTGCCTCCCCACTAGAATACAAACTTCTTGAGGGTGAGAACTTATTTTTTTCACCACTTCACCACTGAATCCCCAGCATCTAGAATAGTGCTTTACACATAGAAAGAAGTACCAAAGGAGAATTTGTTGAATGATTGAATGAATGAATGAATGAATGCACCTACCTGCCATACCTGATGTTACCTGTCTTTGTTGTCATCAACATCATCTTTATTATCTCACATGAGTTCCAATCTCCTCTGGATAGTCTCTGGAATATTAGTAGCCAAAAAGTTCTTGATTCATTTGGAATCTTTATATGCTGATCTTCATGTTCTCTTTGAGCACTAGTCATTCCTTAGCTACAGTTACTAGGGGCAACTAAACTCTACATGGATTTTGCCCATTACATATTATGGCATGCCAATGATGTTTACAGCATGGTTAAGGCTGAGAAGCAGATTAAGTGTGTCAGACTTCATCTTTCCTTTCTGTACTTCTCTCTCATTTCTGAGCTTTACATCACCTAGATCAAAACTATATGTCTCCCAACATGGAGAGAAGTTGTCTTATAAACAAATTCAGAGTTAGTGCCTAGTGACTTAGTATCACCTCTCTTGAATGTTTGAATTTTAAGAGTGGATACTAGGGATAGAGTAATGCTTAATGTGAAGCTTAGAATCTCTAATGATGAAAGCTGTTGACAAGTGGTAGGGCTAGAAGGCAGACAGGGATGGTCTTTCTATTGCACTTGAAATGACATTAAGGAAAAGACTTCTTTGACCCATGAATAGTTATTGGCTTAGATCACTTCATTCTTTTCTTACAGGCTCACTCCTTCTGAACAAAAGAAGTATGAGAGGGCAGAGGACAGTAATGGTGCTTTCCAATTAATGATTTCATTCTTTCATGTAAAACTGGTGCAGTGAAAAGAGAGTGGAACTGGGACTTAGAAGTCCTGGTCCTGCCTCTAATTAAAAGATGTTATTTTACTGAAAAGGGTCTCAGTCGCACCTGCATGGGATATGATCGATAATGACTTCCTAAATCTAAAATTAATGATTTCTGGAGTTCCATAATTAACTGGAAATTGATAGCTGAGACTTCTTTTTAAGGAGGGGGAGAGAAAGGGCATAGGTTTTCATAAATGCCCTAGGTCACAGCACCATGGGATTCAGAAGCAGACAGAAAGCATCTGGCAATTCAAGAATAATTATTATGCTTCTACTTGTAAGGGGACAAAATCAGGAGGATAATGAGTTTCACTTCTGCTTCCACAATGTGTCTAATTTTGTTTTCTGTGCCACAGAGGATGAGTTCCCAAAAGGTAAGGAAAATGGAGACCCTCTCAGGTGTTGTATCCTATTGACAGTGAAATACTCTACTGCCCAAGGATACACTCTATTTCTGTTAAGGAAAAATATCACCCATGAAGTCCTGGAATAAACTTTCTAAGGGAAAGTTTGTACTGTGTCCACCCATATTATGTTTGGCTCTGGTCAGTACCATTATTTTTCTCCTTTTATGTTTTAAATGGGGTGAAATTTGCAAGCAAAAAGGAAAATGCAAGCACAAGATCTTTCAGTATATATGTGTGAAAGTTAAATTGAAACCAAATGAATTCAAGGCTGGTATTTTGCTTAATATCCCAAACTAAGAAGGCGGTGCTCAGTTTCCCAGTCCCCTCAGCCAGGGCCTTGGTTTTAGATGTTCTCCTGTGCACTGCATTCACTGGTCTTTATCAGAGGAAGAGAACTTATACTGTTCCTGAATATTCTTTGTTTTGCCTTTTTCTTTAATAAACAAATTCCTTCTGAACCTAGGAACCTGATGCAAAATCACGAAGCTGTGAGGAGAAGGGTAGAGAGGCCTATGCATGAGAAGCTCCTGGAACTTTCTAAATGTAAGTTCACAATCCACATATCTACAGACATGAACTTCCACCAAGTAAACAAAACATGGTCCAGATGCCCAGCATGCGCACCACCAGGGATAGGTGTGCGTGTGTTTGTGCATGTATGTGCGCACACAACACATCTCAGAGAACACCTCAGCAATGTGCCTTGGTTGTGAGAGTGTGTCTAAGTCTGAGCTTCTCAGATTTCATAATCAGCTGGTTGAAGAAAGTTAGAAAACAGACATATTTTCTCTAAAGGTAAAGCTGTGGTAAAGATGGAGAAAGGCAGCCAAACTGATTTGGCAACATTAAGACTATCCCTCTTAAATTGTCTTTGGTGGATTGGAAATTAAGGGTAGTAAGTGAAGAAGATGAGATCTGAGGTCTTATTTCCTCTTTCAGTAGAAGGTGGCGAGAAACATGTGTGTGACCTGATGCACTGTGTGGGTCCAACAGTCGGGGGGTGAGGCTGCACTCTGCGGTGCAGCAGGGTGCCGCAGGCTGCCCGACCCAGTGGGAGGTCTGCATATCCGTGCCAGGTCCACTTCTGCCGGGACTCACTGCGGGGCCTGGGGGACGCCCTTTCAATAATCCTGGCCTCAACTTGCCTCAGCTGCGAAAGTGAGGGTGTTGAGATAATGGTCTCTAAGGTTCCCTGTGCTCTCCCACCTTGCTGTCAGCACCTTGGTTCTTGGAGAAGCAGCATCTACATTATTTGGGAGTTGGTTAGAAATGTGGTCTCAGGCCTCACCCCAGACTGAGTCAGAATCTGTGTTTTCATGACACCCCCACATGGGTCATGTGCACGTTAATGTTTGGAAGGCATCACTCTAACATTTTTTTATTCATCTATTTCATCAACAATTATTAATTTTAACATTATAAGCATGCTCTGTACTGATTATGCCTAGATTTTTGAATCTACAATTAAAAAGACCAAGAAAGAATGAATGGGAGGGAGGGTTGAGAGAGAGAGAGAGAGAGAGAGAGAGATGCTTGGAATGGAGAAAGCCCTATGCTCAGAGTGAAAATGTATTTGAGAATGTGAAGTAAAGTCTGGGAAAGAAATACTTTAAAAGGTCTGTGATTTGAAATTCTCAGATAATTTCTTAGTGCTATTGTCTGCAAAGTACTACTCAATTATATTGTGGTAGAATAACCTGTGAGTATCCTCTCTGTCCAAAGCACAGTGCTAGGTTCTGCTGAGGTCAAAGATATCACAGGATCCTGTGAGAGGGCGGTAGGAGGAGGCTTGGAGATGATTAGGCTGTCCTGGGTCCTCATGGCACGGATGGAAAAACTGAAGCATAGGCAGAGAGATTTGTGATCTCTGCCCAGTGTCACATAGGAAACCTAGAGGAAGAGCTGAGACTAGAAATCAGGTCTTCAAAGACAGATGGAAGTTCTGAAGACCAGTTTAGAGGTTGTTGCAATAGTTGGAGTAAATGTTAATGAGGGCTTGGAGCAAATGTTAACGTTAATGGAGTAAATGTTAAGATGGGGGTGGTATGAGTGGAGGAGAGGGTAAAGATGAGAGGAATGGCTGAAGTAGAGTCTCTTTTTAAAAGATTTTATTTATTTATTTTTAGAGAGAGGGGAAGAGAAGGAGAAAGAGAGAGAGAAACATCAATGTGTGGTTGCCCCTCACATACCCCTACTGGGAATTGAACCGATGACCCTTTGCTTCATAGGCTCACCCTCAATCCACTGAGCTACACCAGCCAGGGCTGAAGTAGAGTCTTTAGAGCTTGAACAGTCCATGACTACAGGAAATTAGTGAAGGGGGTGCAGGAGACTGTAATGCTGACAGTGTATGTGATGGAGAGAATGGCATTTGTAGTGCAGACAGATGTGGTGAGGGAAGGCTTTCATATTGGATATTTATCACATGGCAAAATTCAGGAGCTAGTCTCTAACTATTTTACTAGTAGTACTTGTTTCTGAGCTCCACATCCTCCCTCAGCTGGGCAACAGTCCTACTCCATTTCTTCAAATCTGATTCATCCTTAAAGGTTTCTCCTCTTTGACAGAGCTCTCCTTGACAATACAGCTTCACTCTGCTCTCCCTCTGAATTATTATCTGTACCACTCATCAGTTACTTAATGACATACAGCTGTAGATGATCAATTTCATTCATTATTAATGTACTCATTCAACTAATGTTCTGTTCTAGGCACTGGCACAAACTGAGAGTCCCTTTTCCCATGAAGCATACATTCTAGTAGGAGAGATACATCATAAACAGTAAATAAATACACAAAGCAATTTCAGATAGTGATAATGCAAAGAAAAAATAAAACAGAGCAATGTGATAGAGACTGGGGGCTGCTATTGTATTTGGTTTGAAAGGAGTGCTTTAACTTTTGTCTGTTTTCTCTCTTTAACTAGACTACAAGTTCCTCAAGGGCAGAGATCCAATTTTATGTTACTGTGGCATCCTTCAGAGAACATAGCTCAGATCTTACTGATGACAGAGTAAGATCTTGCAAGATTTCTTTTTGAATAAATAAATGGCTGTTGAAGGCTTTACTCTAGACTAGTGATTTTCAACTGGTATACTGCAGGGGGTGCACTGGTGTGCCACAAGAAGTTTTAAAACATGAACCTATGCACCCCAGTGTTCATAGCAGCATTATTTACAATAGTCAAGAGCTGGAAACAGCCTAAGTGTCCATCAGTAAATGAGTGGACCAAAAAACTGTGGTACATTCTATGCAGCAGAAAGAAAGAACTCCTACCCTTCATGACAGCATGGATGGAACTGGAGACCATTATGCTAAGTGAAGTAAGCCAGGCGGTGAAAGACAAATACCGTATGATCTCACCTATAAGTGGAACCTAATCAACAAAATAAGCAAGTAATCAAAACAGAATCAGAGACATGGAAATAAAGAACAAACTGACAGTGACCAGAGTGGGTAGGGGAGATGGCTATCAGGGGAAAGAAGGGGAAGGGTCAAGTCAAGGAACTTGTATAAAGGACCATGGACAAAGACAACAGAGGGTAGAGGGTTGAATGTGGAAGGCTGGGGGTGGGTAGGGCAGGGGAGAGTAATGGAGGGAAAATAGGAACAGCTGGATTGAACAATAAAAAAATAAATAAAAATAAAACATGCAATAACTGACTATTTAGTCAGGGCCATTGATTTCTTTTCCCTAGGATTGTCAAATTAAAAAAAAAATGACAAGAGGAAACACAATAGCTGTCCTGTATGAATGAATCAAACTTATACCTGTTTTTGTCAGGTCAGCAAAAAACGGTATTTTTTGGTGTGCCTCAAAATTTTAGTAATTAGTTTATGTGTGTCGTGAGATGAAAAAGGTTGAAAATTGCTGCTCTGTGCCCTTCCTGTCATCAATTCCAGCATTTCCCTTACACTAGTATCTGTATCTAGAGCTGGCTAGGTAGCAGTCGTGCTGATCAGTGTGAGTGTGGTATGAGAGGGGCTATGTGTTAGAAATGAAGAAGTACACACACGTATTCACAAATTCTCCTGAAGAAACTGGCCTTCCACATGGAAGCAGCTGTCCTACTGCTGCGTATGTCAAGTCTCCTTTGACTATCTGTTGTCAGTGAGGATTTATGACCCTCATTGTTGGAACCGTGTGCTTTTCAGCTAGAGTGACTCCTAGGTGCTGAAAGATTCTCAAACCACGTCTCTGGTGCCAAAGCATTTTCAGTTAACTCCCTAAAATATGCTTTTATCTCAGCTTCCACGATGTTTTCAGGGAATGCCAGCACTTTAAACAATTTGGTTGTTTTTCTTTTAACTTCCTAATCTGACCAAATTAATTCTGAGTCATACACCTATAAAGTGTGTTAGCAGATCTAATCATCCCCAAGGTTTCTTTAGAGCAGTTATTCCTTTCGCCTCCTGTAGTGAACAGGAAACATTTCACACCTCAGATAGGCACTCAGGTTTTTGTGTTGATTTTATATTTTTGTACATCTCAGGCAGGAATTATAGCCAGCTGACTAAATTACTACATAATTTTTTTTTATAAAAAAAATCTCAGGAAAACGTGGGTTTGAGAGGAGGATGGTGAAAGTATGACAAAACAGATCTGAATCAGTTGTGCCTAAATCTATCATGTGAACCCCCAAATGAATACCCATATTTCTACCTTGGTTCCCACCTGAAGGTCAGATAGTCACAATCTAGTATGAGCAAGGCTGGTTTCGGTTTCTGTTATGGTGGTACAGTACCCAAGGGACCCCGGAGCCTGATGAAAGGCTGCTCGCTGTCTGTGCAGAGAGGCCCTGGCAGGTCTAGTCTATGAACCGCTGGTCACAGGCACACAGGCCTCCAACCCCTGGCTCACTTGGATACTTGGACATTCATCAGCCTGCTTTGGTTTCCCTCTTTGACCATGTTTCAAGGTCTCTCTACTGAGCCTCTCTGTTTGCTGCTCTGGGTAAAGATATACCAACTCCCAGAATCTTACTTTTTGGTCCAGGCTTGTGGGAGATATTCCTAGAAGATCCTTCCTAGTCCTATAGGTGAGACCCAGACAAAACTTAAATCTTGTTAACCATGACATTTGTAACAAGTTATTCTTAAACATCCAGGAATGTGCTACGGTAGTTGAAAATTTTGATATGTGTACTCTCTCTGCTTTGTTCAATTCAAATGGTAGGATAACCAGCATTTAGAATTATAATATCTGTTATGAAAAAGACCTTTGCCTTTATACAGCCCTAGCTGATGTTCCTTAATTTGTTTTTAACTCTTTAAACAAACAGAGTGATTCTCATGTACCAGGCAGGAGGTCACGTGCTCTGTAGGTATCAATGAACATTATCTGCCATCATGAAACTTGTGAAAACCAAGGGAAACCAACAAATAAATGAAATGATTACAAATTTTGGTAGTGTTAAGATGGGAATGAATATGTACACGTGTGTGTGTATGTGTGTGTGTGTATGTGTGACAGAGAAGCAGGGGAGAGAACTACAACTGGTCTTATAATTTGAAATTATTTTTACTTTATAATTTTTATGAAGAAACTTGACCACTAACTGTAAATCATATTCATGGAATAAGTATGAGAAAAGCATTTAGTTTAGAGAAAAACCTTTAGTTTAGAGATTTATTGATACAAAAAAAGAAGTCATTACAATTCAATTGTCTTAGGGTTTATGCTGATTTATTACCTAGGATGGCTTTTTCAATTGCTTAAAGACTGTCTAAATTCTACCCATTTTCTCCTCCTAATCTTTTTAAGAATCACATGCTTTGAGGAGATTACTATGACCAATGAAAAATACCTAATTGGTTATTTTCAGTAGTTTTTATTTTGATTACATGTTTAAGTGATAATATTTCAGACATATTGTGTTAAGTAAAATATATTACTAAAATAAATTTTACTTATTTCACTTTAAATGTGGCTACCAGAAAATTTATAATTACATATGGCTCTCACAGTTCAATTGAATAGACTGCTACAGAATGTTGGTATAAAAATTTATTTATTACTGCCCTGGCTGGGTAGCTCAGTAGATTAGACTGTTGTCCTGATACACCAAGGTCGAAGGTTCAATCCCTAGTCAGGGCACATACAAGGATCAACTAATGGATGCATAAATAAGTGGAATAACAAATCAGCATTTCTCTCTTTCTCTCTCTCCTTTCTCCTCTGTAAAATCAATTAAAATTATTTTTATTACTTAGATGGACTGTGGTTTAAGATGTGAGCCCTTAAAAATTATTACTATAAAAAGAAAAGATCTAATTAGTTGGAGAGGATGTTAATTATATCCCCTATTATCTGTCTTTTATAAGGATCCACTGCAATTTTTACTTCTGCCAATAGTTCAAAGTTTCTTGAGAAGAGGAAGTATGAATTTTATGTTCTTTACTTCCTATCTACATGCTAGATATTTGTATTATTTATTTAAACTTTGTACACCACCTAATGCTGTCACACTGAAGATTGCTGATCTAGCAATAAAGTCTTAGAATTTTGTATAATAAAAAGATTAAGAATGAATGAGAAAGATATTATAAACTTATCAAGTATAAAATAAATACTGAAATTAAATTTTGGTCTGGCTGATTTATTTTGACAATTCTCAGATGCCAATGCTATGAGGGAGAAGAAAGTAAAGATCATTTTAAAATGGTAAACATGGCACCATGCAATTATGTTTTCTCTTTGTTTTAAATATTGTACTTGGGACTTTTAGTCCAGGCAAAACCCATAATAATCTTGAGGCAAATTGAAGACAGTATCCAATTTATTAAGGCCAAATTCAATATTATCCT
The DNA here is from genome assembly GCA_004027475.1 of Anoura caudifer. NCBI lineage: Eukaryota > Metazoa > Chordata > Mammalia > Chiroptera > Phyllostomidae > Anoura > Anoura caudifer. Next base: position 36,469 of record PVKU01008295.1, read on the forward strand.
TAATTGTTTGTTCCTATGTTTGTGTTATTCTTCCTGACTTTGGTAGTACTAATCTCCTTTGTTTCTAGGTCACCATTCAATTTGAATAGTGAAGAGTGTAGTGGGAATAAAGCAGAAAAGAAAAAAATCACCCCAAGGTGAAATGAGACACTTGTCCCTGGGGGAACATGCACATGTCCATTACACTCAATATTGAATTAGAAAATTTGTTTAAATGTGACCACATTATTCTCTTAACTGATATGTCATTCATTTCATTGTTGCTATTTGAGATATTTTTTAAAGATTGATTTTAAACAGAGAGAGAGGAAAGGAGAGAGAGAGAAACACTGATTTATTATTCCACTTATTTATGCACTCATTGGTTGATTCTTGTATGTGTCCTGACCAGGGATTGAACCCACAACCCTGGCATATCAGGATGACACTCTAACCAACTGAGCTAACCAGCTAGGGCCAAGATATGTTTTGTTTTCAAGCTACAGAAATTTTCAGTTTGTTTAGGCAAAATGGTGGTTGCTGAAGGGGTTATTGATTAAAACTGGACTTGTGGGCATCCTAGATGGTGAACTCATGTGGTTTCTGTCACTATTCATAATTGATTTACACATTGCAGTGGTGAGCTGTGTGTAGGGGGAGGTGTGGCAGTGTGGAGCAGTCAGTAGTAACAGAAGGAGGGAGAGGGAGAGTAAGCATCTGGCCTGAGTCTGGAGGCTTTTCTACCACCTGGAAGAGGAATGAGACACCCTGTAACTTGATGCTTCTCTAACTACCTCCAGGAATAACACAATTTCATTAAATAACAGTCATTTTTTCAACTAAAACAAAAAAAAAAAAAAGACTTTTCCAAGAGAAGAAAAGAATTGCTATTCACTTGTTGCAACATTAACACTTGGCAATTTCATCTCACCTTATTGGTAACATTCTCATGAAACAGTCCAATCAACTGCACTAGCAAAACTAATAGTGAAATCTGTGTTCTGCTACTAATTAGCTATGTGGTTTCAGTAAATCTGCTTTATCTCTCTGGGCCTCAGTTTCTGTATCTTTCAAAAGAGAGGGCTTGAATTAGCAGTACTTTGAAATTACTTAATCTTTATTGTTAATTCTACCCTTAGGCTCCCCATCCCTGAGGGTAGTTGGATGGTGTGAGAATCGTGGGAGGGCGTTGGTGTGAGGTGCTGGAAACAGAGATAGAAAACTGGAGGATTAGCTCATCTGGGGCTCTTGTTAAAATGCAGATTCTGACTCAGTAGGTCTGCAGTTCGGTCTGAGTTTCCACATTTCTAACAAGATCCCAAGGGATGCTGATGCTATTGGTCCATGCACTACACTTTGAGTGGTAAGATGCTAGATGATTTCCCCCACAAACTTCTCATTCAATAGATGAAAGTGGGTCTTCAAAAGGCAAAGCGATTTGCCCAAACTCACACAACAAATAGTACACTCCATACAAAAACTCCTGGTATTATGAATGACCATCAGTTTGATTATAGTGTCACTTTCTATGTTTCTCATGTCCCTTCCGATGCTAAAACTCTTGTTTGATAATATTTTGTGGCTTCACATTTCTTAGGAATCACTCCAGGCTCAGTGTTTTGGACACACTACTCACTTTCACAATATCATCTGAAACCATATGCAGGAGTTGCTAGAAAAACTAAATTGCACAAATGAACTAATCTTCAATTCATGGCCTTAATCTCCACTTAGAATGACCCTTGCATGTTGACGTGCTGCATATAAAGAGGAAGTAGAGTCCACTAAGAGAAATATCCTGTTTGCTGAGTTTTAGCAGCTATCAATTAATGCTCTTTAGGTAACATCAGCTTTAGCGAAGACTGTTTTTAGTTATCAGGATGCACATTCTGTGGATCTTTAGGAATTAAGATAAAAGGAAATTAATTACTTCTCAAAGTAAAGAAGTATAAAGCCAGCATAAAGAAGTTAAGCCAGCATAAACCATGTCATAGCTGGTGAAAGAATTTCCACATTGTCTTTTATGATCAATTGCCATTCACATCCAATAATATTTTTGGAGTCCCTGGGGGTACAAGGCAGTGATGGACAAAGTTAACCCAGAAAAGACATTCTGTACTTCTAGATACTTAAAAAAAAGAAAGCATGCATTTAAAAATATACATTATCCTAGAGTGTGCTCTCTTTAGTCTGAGGAAACTAAAATTTTCTCTAATCTAGGTAGGTAAGCATTTCCCCAAGTATGTTCCTTAGAATACTAGTTTCTTGAGATGTTCTTAGAAAGAAAAATGTTTTTGTTAATAAATAAATTTAGGACTGCCTGCTTAATATATATTTCCCTTAGGTTTCACAAAACAAAGACTGTTTTTAGATAGTAGAATATGAAAGTCTCCAAGAAGTCCTGCAATTAAAAAATGTTTTAATTTTGTTTAACAGCATTTCTCAAATTATTTGACCATAGAGTTCCTCCAAACCCCCATTTTTTAAAAATGAAATATCTATTAAAATCCTGTTCTGTAAGATACACTGTGGGAAATGCTGGTCTGGATTATTTTCCCTAATTATTTTGTTTTCTTTTTCTTTGGCTATCTTGCTAATGCCTTAGGCTAAAAATATCAGTACAAGCTATCTGGAAGTTTTGTCTTTTAAGGGCATATATTTTAACTAATATATATATAACATTATAATATAATTATATACAATATAATGATATTGATAGTTATTAATTATAAAATATATAATTAAAAGTATAATACATAAATTATAATTACATTATAACTACATACATATGCACATATATATGCATATATATATATATATATAGTGAAAAGGAAAATTTTAGGAAGGGGTGTATGAACAGTCACCTGAGGTTTCCTCCCTGGCTGTGAGAGCTCCCAGCATCTCTCTGTGAGCAGTTTGGTGTCTTATGCTCTGATGTCCTCTCATCTGTGAGGAACTAGAATGAACATTTTTGGAACTACAAATAAGCATCAGGCCTCTGTGATGTTGGTCACCTCCAGGGCACTGTGTCTTTCAGTATCACCTGTACACCTAATGGTGAGATAGGTTTAAATGGCACATGGATAGACAGGAAACATTTTCCAGTTATGTACTTAATTTAAGGCAGTTTAGAAAAATTATAGTCACATTCTAAAAAATATGACATGAATATCAATGTTAAGGAAGTATTTATGTTTGAAAAAGTTGATTTAAAGACAAATACCAAGTGAATAATGCGAAAAGAAATTCCGAAAGAGGTGTATAAATGACTAAAGCTTGGGAATCAATGCCAGGGGAATCAGCCAAGAAGACCTACGTCCTTTTAGAAATACCACCACCCTGTGTTTGAGATCCAACCCAGTATAATGGGAAGGCTGCTGGATTTCGATTGAGGAGGTTGTGTGAGAGCAAGGATATTGAGGCACAGTTCCTGCCACCAAAAGGCTCGTAAGTTTTGCAAGATGTTTCTTCCTAAGGCACCACTTCAGCCTGATGCCCAAAGAATCGGAAGCCTCACATGTAACCCACACTTGTACAGAGTCACATAGGTGAGTTACTCTCAATGAATGACTCAACTCTGAGTTTCTTGTCTTTTGGACAAATAAAAATAGTACATTTAGACTAAAATGCTGAGATAAATGACTCACATTTGCCCTTTTAAAATTAGTGCTCAATTAATACCACCAGGTCTTTTGCCTTCTGTAAGTTACGAACTTTAAATGGGTCATTACAATAATTTTGCTGCTTTCTGTTAGATCATTGTTTCTCCACATAGGGTGATTTTTTTTTTCTATATAAGGGGCATTGGGTTATGTATAGACACATTTTTGGTAGACACAACTGTGGGAACATCTGGTGGGTAAAGGCCAAGGGTGTTTTGAAAATACCCACAGTGCACTGGACAGCCCCCAACAGCAAATAAATACCTGGCTCAAAATGTCAATAGTGCTGAGGGTGAGAAACCTTGTGTTAAACTGACTTGGAAAGGAAGAATTGGGCATAACGATCGCTGAGCTCAGTCACATATGCTCATTGGATATATTTGAACAAAATTTTTATGCTTCTAACACATTATCTTCCTTCAGAGAAAAAGTAATGATATCATAGTAAGTTATCTGTGGCAAGCTGAATAATGGACTCCCCCCAAATAATGGATTCCCCATTATGTCCATGTCCTAATCCCCAGAACCTGTGAATATATTATTTTACATGGTAAAATGAACTTTGCAGGTGTGATTAAGTTAAGGATCTCAAGGTGGGGAGATTGTCCTGCCCTATCTGAGTGCACCCGATCTAATCACAAGAGTCCACAGAGAAAGGCAGGAGGGTCAGAGTCAGAAAGGGAGGGGAGGGAGATGAGGTGGGGGTGCCGTGCTTTGGAAATGGAGGAAGGGGCCATGAACTAAGGAATGCAGGCAGCCTTGAGAGGATGGAAAAAGCAAGGAAATGGATTTTGGCCTGGAGCCCCGAGGACAGTCATCCTGCTGACACTTTGATTTTAGCCCAATAAGGCTTCTGTAGACTTCTGACCTCCGAAACTCTAAGATATTAAATTTGTGCTGTTTTATGAAACCAAGTTTGTGGTGAGTTGTTATAGCACAATAGGAAACAAATACACTATCCCTTGGCACAATTTGAGAGTGGATATGTATTTCCACATATAGCATACGAAGATTTCAGAACACAAAAATCCAGTTAAACCTGAAGGTATTTGGAACATTTTTTCCCTGGGGTATAAAATGATGCTTCGCGGTTTTGCGAATGCATTGATGATCATGTTGGTGGAGAAATGCTGGGGGGTTTAACAGGTGGTTGACACAATCTTACATAAGCTAAGTGTCTCTGTGCTACCTTCTTTCACAGGTAATTTATGAGTAAAATAATTCATCAAGTGTGCTGGAAGGTGCAGAATGCAAGGAACTACTGTGACAGTGGCAATACAATTATTTTGTTAAAATTTCCAAATTACAAACATTTGTTATGCTCTCGCTGAAGTGTTCTCATTAATTTTTAACAACCATATTAAATTAGTTGTTATAAGATTGATCATAAATTTCTCATCAAAGCCTCACTGCAATGCTATTTTCTGTTGAACCCTGAATAAAGATGGTATGAGGTATTTTGTGGTCTATATCAAGTACGCTTGTAAGTAACTAGACAGCATCCAGAGTGCAGCATGGCATCTAATAACTGTCAACACCTAGAACACGTATTCGTTGTTGTGCCTGTGTGCACAGCTGCACCTCCTGCCCAGGTACAGCTCCCTACACCCAGCCTACCACATGGAGTGCAATTCCTTCATCTGCTCTTCTCATTTTGTGAAAAGTGAACATTTTGGAATCATATTGTCCACAATGTGCACACGCACACACACACATAAACAGATAAGGCTAACATTTGCCTAGTGCCCAGTAGCCCACAAATGTTTTTTTATCTCCATTGTCCTATAATTCTTAGCACATTGTTATTATCAATATTTTACAGATTATAAAATGGGGACTAAAAGAGTCTAATGTCTACTGTCAAAACGGAGGCAGGTGGGACTCAAATTTTATTTCTCTGACTTGGCAATTACTGATCAGCCTGCTGTGAGGTGGCTCCATTGCATTTGGACTTTCGGAGAGGGACATAGAGCTTAGCCAAGGTCATTGTGGTGATCACATCGAGCACTTATGGCAGGAGCGCCCCACGATGTGGCCTCATCATGTAGCCCGTAACGTTCTGCTTGTAAGACTATATTTCTCTGCCTCAGCCTTGGGAGCTCTTTTCTTGAACCTTCACTGTTCTCCTTTGGCTAGGGAAAGTAAGGCGTTTTTCTGGCATCTGACTTTAGTACAGCCCTTTCCACAGGACCCTCTGGTTCTTACTTTGTGGACCCTTTTCTGGATCTACAGTTTTTGAAATTTATTAAATAAACAAACGTGAAGTGAAATGAATGACTAGCTACTTTCCATTGTTTTCTTCATTTTAATAGTTATAAAAAGCTTTATACTATTAAAATTGGGTGCAGGTCTTTGGCAAAATTTATTTTGCCTTGTTTGGGAGATTTTAGAATTAACTTAGGGCCACATGGTTGTGGTGGTAAAATTCTCAAACTTAGCTGCCTTTGGGGGATTTCTGTTCTAGCATTTGATGAAAAATAAGGATAATGTTAAGATACTTGGAAACAAAATTATTTTATATTATTTGAAAGCAAATAATTTTATATAATTCAAAAGCAAAAAGGACAAAAATAAAAACCCTTGTATAGTTGAAAAGGTTGCCAAGCCCTGAGCTGAACACCTCACCAGAGTAAGGTAGCCTGACTATTGTATCCATATATATTTTTTATCACAGCAAACTGCCATGGTGAATGAAACAACACTCTTATAAAGAACTTTATTCTATTAATTACCATATTATGGGCATAAATAAACAAAGTCAATAAGACTTGGTCATAGTCTTTAAGTATCCAGAAGTAAATTCTGTATGTTTGGATTGAAAGCAAGGTCTTTCACTCTATGTGGAAATTTGCTAAAAGGAGAATTATAAATGGAAAATCAATATAGAATAAATTTTTAAAAGACTCTAAAATACTATAACATAGGGAAAAGGGGAAGAAAATGTATATTGACATAGGGTATGGGATAGACCATGCAGGGAAGAGATATTTATTTCTTCACATAGACACAATTTTATTTGGCAAATTTTTAAATTCATGAAGAAACCCAAAAAAGAAAGATTAGCAAGAGTGAAAAAAAGTATGCTAATGTTATTATCCAGTAGAATGTGACTAAATTAATATTATTTCATGGTGATGTATATAAAATAAAGTTTCAAATAAAAGACTGAAATGTGTGGTATTTGGAAGATATTCATATTTTGGATACACCAAGGGTATAGAAATTCTTATTCCTCCTCACCACTTTTGATGATGGTAAGTAAGACAGTGTTAGGAACTATCTTTCTCCATCAGCTTTTAATGCTGTATTTTGCATTACTTGGTATTTGTCTTACTGCCTGAGCTTTCATTTTAGTTGATTGGCATAATTTTTTCTTAGAGTCTTCATAACATTAAGAATAAATTTATTTATTCCTTAGAGTAAGGCATTAAACTAGCATATTAAAAATTTTAGAAGGTAAGTTTTTGTAAAATACTTAGAAATATTTTTAAATGAATAACATTATTCATTTGTAGGTATCATTGAAAATATGGGGAGAAAAGTATTACCTTTTATTCTCCTCTTCCAGCTGTAGTTACACCAACAAATAGGATAATAATCCAGTCTAAAAATATTTCCACTTCTTTTAAGAGTGAGACCTTGAGGTTCACTTGAATTCTTGCACTACCTCCCTTCCCAGAGCCTTTTAAATTCTGGCAACTTTTTGCAATTAGGTAATGGAAGTACAATTCCCTTTTAGAAAATTATTCTACAAGGTGCCAAATTCAGACTTTATAAAGAAAATATACTACTGTACCTTAAGAAATGATTCTATCATTAAAATAGCACTGACAAATTGCAAATAGAAATGGGAAATAGGTTATTGAGATTTGACAACACTCCATTTCAGTAGAAAAATGAGTTACAACTAGTTTGCACAAAATGACAAACTCTTTATATTATAAAGAGTAGTAGCTAATCATTCAATAATGCTTTATGTCTACTAATGTATCTTTTCATAACTTTTGGGTTCAAGTGCTTGTAGATGATCCAACAGCATGCCAACCCTCCTACTTTAGGAAGGCAAGCAAAGAGATGTGTTTGAGTCTGCATCCTGACTCGATCTTAGCAGCTAAGCACCTTTGGGTAATTTAGATAATCTCTCTAAAGCCTCCTTTCTACAGATAGAAAATGGAATAATGACCATTGCCTTCCAGGATTGCTTTAGGATTATAGAGAATGTGCAATCTGTAAGATATCCAGTACAATCCCAAGCACCCAGAAGGTGCTTGGTACACAGTGATTAAACTTGGGAAGACAGTCCTTCTTCCCAAGTTTAATCATACTCTAAGTGTGCTCCTGGTGGCATGTTTGGCTTGTGTCACCTGCTACTGAAAGGTCTGAGTGAATGCAGGACACTGTATTCCAGACCTGATGACAATGAGGTAGGTTCCCAGGGCTTGAACCTGTTGGACTGTTCTGAACAGTTTACTTAGTCAATTCACTTAAAAAAAAATTAGTTAATTTCAGATCTTGGTTCCCAAACCTGGTTTCATAAAATGTTCAATTTTTAGCCTATAGTTTTGGTCTTGTAGAGATAGAGTCTCTACTAGCCCATATTCACAGCACTTCAGCTTGGCTGAGAGAATCTACTGTTGTAAAAGCAGAATGTTTGCAATATGATAATATTGGCTTAAATATCTGGACTCTTTTTTAAAAATGCGAGCTTGTTCGAGGCAAAGTCAGAGTAAGTGGAAAGAATCATTTGACTGAAAGGATTCCTGAGGGTTCACTTGGAATCACTGAGTCACTGAAGCTCAGGCTAGAAGAAATCACGTGGTCCCATCCACCTGCTTCCCGGCAGGACCACCCACTCCCTTTCACAATCTAGGGTTTATCCTGTCCCTCGAGAGCTGCTGAGGAGGGAGTTGTGGAGGTTTTAAACAATTACGAAGGATGCTTACATGTTGTGCCTAGTTATAGCAGTTCCTACATCTAAAGAAAGCAAAACAACAACAACAACAACAAAAAAGACCTCCCAAACCCAATTTCCTTTTTCAATGAATGGTCTATCAATCTTAGTATGCAAAATGAGTTCCAGTTTATATTTTCTCTCCTGTGATTTTATTCTCCTTTTTCCAACCAGGAGCCCCTCATTCACTTATTATTTATTTATGCATTCATTCAACCAATGTTATATGAGTGCCAACAATGTAACAGGCACTGGACATGGTATGACTTTGGTAAATATGGAAATGAGCAAAGGACAGACTTTGTCTTCTAGAATCCAGAGTTTCATGGGGAAGAAAGACTGTAAGAGAATAATTAAAATATGATAAACACTGCAATGGAGGTATGAAAATTGCTGTGAAAGTTCAAAGGAAAAAGCAAATAATAATCATGCCGGTGTCTTTTCTCTCTGGACTTTTTCCTGGAAAAAGCATCTTCCATTCAGAAGATAACAACTCTCTGTTCTTCCTTTCTGCACTTAGAAGCATATTTCACAACACTTGATGTCAGAAAATTCTTCTGGAACATAAATCCCTTGTGCGGAAGCGAGAGCAGGAAGGGAACGTTGACTGAGTGGTAAACACAACACCATGAGGTAGTAATTATTTTTCTCATTATCTGGATTTTATTCACCATTGGATTTCTGGTAGACGTAGATGTTTATCAAATAGTGCTGAATGGGTGAAAGGGGGAAACTGATTATCAAAGAGGTTAAGTGACATGCCCGAGGTCACACAGTTAGTAAGTTCTGATATGCTCTGTATTTTTCACACAACTCCAAGCCCCTTAAACCATTTTCAGTGATTTTAGAGTTGGTGGAAATGAAGAACGTCCGATTATATTTCTCTGAGTAAAAGGTCTTTTTACACTTGGCAAATTTAATAGCCTCCATTTCTATTCCAAATAAAGCTGCCACTAATTAGGTGAGAATCAATCCACTGCAGAGAAGTAGTAGAGCCCAATGGTGAAAAGAGCTGGCCCTGGAGTCCAACTCCCTGGGTTCAAATCCCAGCTCCTATGCTTGCTAGCTACTAACAAATTTGAGTTCTTTTTTTAATGTATAAAATGAGAATAACAATTACATTTCTCTCATAAGGCTGTCATGTTGATGAAAGGAGATGATAATGTAATACATTTAGTAAAGAACCTAAATACAGAAGACCTTAATGCATGTGAGCAATTATTTGTGTTGTATCTGTCCCAGTCTCAAGATATCTCTGAGAGGTGGTGAAAATCTCCTTAATGACTTGTTTCAGAGACCCAGCAAGGAAATTATTTGGGTCTAACCCAAAGCCGCCTTGTGCTGTAATCAAAGGTGGTTTCCTCTAATCAGAGTTCTGAGGGAATAAATAGTAGCTGGTCTTTCATATTCTTGATGACTTTTATTAATCCAGCCACACTTCAGAGTTTTTGTTTCTAGACTCTTATACACTCCCAAGTCAGAAGCCCTTTCTACATAAATCTTTGTTTTCTCTCCCTCTGATCTTTTGGTCTTCTTTGGACCCTTAAGGCCATTCATGTGAAAATGTTGCATATGAAAAATACAAAAGATTTTTCCTAGAAAATAGAGTCTACAATTGCTAACCTAATGTTTCTGGAAAATCTCAGCCAGGGATAGGTGAAGAAACAGTTTCTAATGGAGTAACTCAGGGGTAAGCATATGTCTGGATATTAAAAATATGCTGCAATCCATATTTATGTATCTTTAGCCATATTAGATGAATTTAATTAATCTAATTTAATTTATTAGATGAATTTAGTAATTCATCTTATGAGTGTGCTGTCTCATTTTTCTTACTATCCCAAACAGAGATTCTGACTTGGCCATTGCCATGCTAGAAACAGATTAAAACTTTTCTGAAAACATAAACTAATTTGCAAAAAGAACAGAACAATTCTGGAAAGACCTGTGGAGATCATTTATCTCTCATTTGATAAATGGCCAAGCAAGGCTTAGAAAGGTTAAGTGACTTGCTCAAGATCACATACCAAGTTAGTGAAAGTGAAGTATTATGATTTCCTTTTTGAGGCTCTTTATTTGATATCAAGAACTGCCTTTAATGTTGTTGATTTCAACAAACTAAGAGACTACTATTGATATATGAAATGAAATTGCCTAACAATGAATTGAAACTATGTTATAGAAAGAGACAGAGGGGGACTTTCCATAACATATTGAACAGATACGATTTTCCCATTTCAGGGGCATTAGAGAGAGCAGATAGTACAATAAAAAAATTCTACAAGGAGAATGTGGGTGGGAAGGTTGCTCCCTGTCTCCTTTTCGTTGCTATTATACAAATGTCACTTCCCACGTGTCTAGCTTCCATCTGGATTGAACACAGAAAAGGGAAGCTGGTAGTAATATTATTCCTCATTCTTAAACTGATCTCCCTTGGCTTTTACAATTACCTAATGACTGTTTTCAAACACGCCTTTGACTTAGAAGATTGCAACCTTGGCTCAGAAAGGAGAAGTCTTATTCCTCAGGCTATTTCCTTAAGCTCTGAAAGCTTTAGTGAAATAATGCATTATTATGTCACATATGGTGCTCATCTTGGCTGACTGCTAGAAGCTGCTGAGCTCTATATCAGCAAGAAATATCCATATGTGGGCTGAGTGAGTATGTGTGTCAACATTTAGATGGAGAATTATCTGCTGTATTTTTTTTATCCAAAGTATTTGGGGGCATTTTACTTGTAGTGAAAGAAGAAAAATTCAAACATATCTTTAAGCATAAGGAAATCAAACATGAGTACTAAGAAGTTGGTTTTTGAATAAATTATTTTGTATTTCCTCATGTGAAAAGTACTATGAATAAAGTTTCATTATATTTGTTCTCTTTTCCAATCACTGCTCCTCAACATTATGATTACTAGTAACTTGTTTTTGATCCTCACCTGAAGATATGATTATTGATTTGAGAGAGAGAGAGAAAGAGGCGGTGGGGGGAGAGAGAGAGAGCGTGCGCGCACGCGCAAGATTGATTGGTTGCCTTCCATATGTTCCATGACCCGGGGTCAAAACTGCAACCTAGGTACGTGTCCTGACAGAGATTGAGCCTGAAACTTCTTGACGTACAAGATGACACTCCAATCATCTGAGCCACCTGGCCAGGGCACTGGTAACTGTTTTGATTGGTAGCTTGAACAATTCTGCCACAGATATATTTTTAAATCACATATAAGGGAGAAGTGAAACAAGTCTCGAGAGGCAAAGCAGTTGTAGAAAAAAAACAACAACAACATAAATATGGAGATCCAGCTTACTACCTGGAAGACTTCTGGATGCCTCACGTGCTTACTTTTCCTGGTTTCACATCATGTCTTCTAGATGAGAATAGTGCTAGCAACATATCCTTCTGGTACACAAGTGTAAAATGCCTCTCTTTCCATATTCACCATTATTTTTTCCTTTCCTAAAAGACCTCTCCAGGCCAATGAGACAATTTCATCTGAGACACTTACATGGTATATCACATCCAAGTGAGCATGGCCAAACAGTGGTTGAGCAACAAACCAGCAGTTGTTTGAGAATTTTCACTGGCCAGTGACTCAGTGCCCAACATTTCAGAGAAGCCGTTTTGGGAATTGTATGGCCTTACACAGGAAAGGAGAACTTGTTCACCCACGTGTTTTCTTCACCCCTGTGTTGAGGGGTCAGAAAGCAAGGAAGATGGTAATTTGTTCCCCGGGATAAATGTGTTCCACCCACTCCTAGCCACAAGTGGGAGGGAAGGGTGGGGCTTTGGCCTAAAGGGTGGAGTCACAATTGTCCCCCTCCTTTCCTTGTAGGGATGTTGGGGAGACCAGTGAGATCATGTCTACAAAGTGGATTGACTGGAATGTGCTCATGTTGTCCAATATAAATTATGCCAGCAAGATTTTTTTTTTTATTTTCCTTTCCTTTCCTCAGAACTCTTACAAACCATTGGCAACCTGTACAGATTGTCCCATGTCCTTAAGTTCAAGTCCCTCTGCCAGCACATTCTGGGTTACTCATTTGTGGTCTGTCAGTAAATGGCCAAATCCCAGCTCTTTGTCTTGCAGAGCCTTCCCATAGACAGCTGGAGCTGTTCTGAGTGAGAAACTGTATGGAAAAGTAGAAAGGAAGACTTGTAGTTGACCCTAGTGTCCAGCAAATTCATACAAAGTCACCTTTATATGACTTTGCCTAAGAAAGTACAGTTGGCCAACTTTATCTGTGGGTTCTGCACTCATGGTTTCAACCAACTGGTAATCAAAAATATTTGAAAAAAATATTATGGTGTTACTGATGTGTATAAGGTGGTTAGGTTTATGATAGTTTCATCTGTACTCAACATGTACAGAATTTTTTCTTGTCATTTCTTAAGCAACACAGTATAAAAACTATTTACATAGTGTTTACATTGTATTAAGTATTATAAGTAATCTAGAGATGATTTAAGTATACAGGAGGATGTGTCTAGGTTGTATGCAAATACTACGCCATTTTATACAAGGGACTTGAGCATCCGTGGATTTTGGTGTCTGCAGGGGTACTGGAACCAATATTTCCTCGGGTACCAAGGGACAGCTGTATTCAGAAGTTCTCTAGTAGTTCAAAATTGCTTCTCTAGAAGCCTTGTGTATTTTCACATGATAGATACACTGTAAGGTGTTCCACACAAAGAAGCTATTTGATTATATGGAGGATTACACTTTTAAGAGAGCAGGAAAGGCTTCTGACAATCATGTATCAATTCATTCTTTTTTGGTATTCTCCCTTTAAAACATAAAACTAGCTAAAAACTAGTGGCTTCTTGAAGCCTATTTCCATTTTCTGATGGTGTTAGGGAACCATTGGTGAATTCAAATAGCTATGATATCTTGATTTTAAGAAATGTAGCAGCCACCCTGGCCAGTGTGGCTCAGCTGTTTGGAGCACCATCTCATAGGCTGACTGTGGGTTTGATTCCCAGTCAGAGCACATACTCAGATTGTAGGTTCGATCTCCGGGAGGGGTGGATACGAGAAGGCAACCAATTGGTGTTTCTCTCTCACATAAATGTTTCTTTCTCTTTCTCTTTCCGTTCCTCTCTCCCTAAAAACAATGAAAAAATGTCCTCGGGTGAGGAAAAAAAAAAGAAAGAAAGAAATGTAGCAGCTAACAAAAGAGACAAAAAGGAAGAAATATTTGTGTATTGATTTATTAAATGATTATTTAGAATGTTACATTTACATGGATTTTTAATCTATTTTAAGCAGATTATCACTCAACTTATTACTCTTCAAAGTTATTTCTTGATGTTTATTCTTGCTTATACCTGCTAAACTGATGTTTTTAATGCTATTTTAAATGGTATCTTTTTAAAAGTTTTATTTCCTCTGTGTTGAGTGTTTGTATACAGAAATTAATTGCTTTTTAAATATTAGATCTTGTATCCAATGGGCTTGATATTTGCATTTATTAATTCTAATAATTAATAATAAAAATTTATTTTTCCCTTCCAATTCTTATGCCTTTTTATTTCTGTCTCTTGCCTTCCTGCACTGACTCGGACCCCCAGTACAATTTTGAACAAAAAATGAGCAAACTTGTCTAGTTCCAAAGTCATAAGTAAGGGTAATTTTGCTATAGAAGTTTTGTAAGTATGCTATTAGATTAATGAAATTCCCTTGGTTTGCTAGGTGCTTTTTAAAAATTCAATCTTTATTGCATTTTTCCATTACTATTTAGTCCCCCTACATCCCCTTCCCCAGCAATCACCACTCTGCTGTCCATGTCCATGAGTCCTTTATCAGTTTTGCTCGATCCCTCCATCCCCTACCCACCTCCTCCACTAGCTGTCATCTGCTCAAGGTCATTTTTATCATTGATGAGAGCTGAATTTTATCAAAGGCTTTTTCTGAATCTATTTATTATGCAACTTTTCTTTTTTGTTCTGCTAACATGGTGAATTACATTGATTTTGAATCATACAACACTCTGGCATTTCTGAAATAAAACTTATTTGGTCATGCTAATAGTTTATGATTTTCACATCTATGTGTTTGCTATTTTGCTATATTTCTTTCTTGCAACATCCTTGTGAGGTTATGCTGGGCTGATAAATAATAGGGACGTGTCCCTTATCCCTCTTTTCTATTCTCTGTAAGTGTTTGTGTTAGATTTGTGTTATTTATTCTTTAAATTCTGAAAGAATTCACTAGTGAAGCTATTTGGATGTGGTGCTTTCTTTGCGGGAAGTTTCATAAAAACTGGCTCCGTTTCTTTAATAATATAAGTCATTCAGACTTTCTATTTCTTTTCTGTGTAAGTTTGGTGTGATTTCACGTAAACTGTCATATTTACTGGCATAACGTGTCTCACAATATCTTTAATGACCTCTGTAATGCTAGCTACTATTCCTCCAGTGATGTCAAATATAATTATCAGTTCCTTGAATTTTGCCAGCAATTTCTATTCCACTATTAGCCACTTCTACTTATGCCAAAAAGTGAGATGAACTAATACTAATGTGAATCACATGCTCTTTTTGATTTCTGTGAGTGACTTTATTTTTTTATTTTTATTTTTAAAGATTTTATTTATTTATTAAATATTTTATTTATTTATCTTTAGAGGGGAAAGGAAGGAGAGAGGGAGAGAAGAGGGAGAGAAACATCAATGTGTGTTTGCCTCTCATGCATCCCCTGCCGGGAACTGGCCTGCAACCCAGGCATGTGCCCTGACTGGGAATGGAACCGCGATCCTTTGGTTCGCAGGCCCGCGTTCAATCCTCTGAACTACACCAGCCAGGTCTGTGAGTGACTTTAAATGTTTACACTAACATGGAAGTACTTCTTCAGCCATAGGAGAAGTCAAAATAGTAGTTACATTTGTGTCTGGAGGCTTGTGGCTTTAGTGAACTGAGGTACACCACCAGTAGTACCTCATTAATGTTTGAAACATCACCTTTCAGCTGCCTTTTGTTCCTAAGATTATTCCAAGAGTGAGCTGGTGAATGTATGAACTCCCTGGATGAAGAGTGTGGTGTGCAATGGGCATGATAAGGAAAGTTATTGAAAGTTACTAAAATACATCTGGTCAGACATTTCAACTTCAAGCAGTGTAGCCTTGTAATTCTGGCACAAAATTGAGCATCTTTAGCTTCGTTAGTTACTGAGTGGACGAATTGGGTCAGTAACCTAACAAACTTGTAGTACTCTTTTCCAGCATACAAAGTGGAGTTAATATGATTTTCCCTTTGTGCATCTCTGGTGCTCACAGCAAATAATAAAATATGTATGATCCTGGCCAGGTGGCTTGGTTGGCTGGAATGTCATCTTGCACACAAACAGGTTGCTGGTGCAATTCTCAGGGCGCATATGAAAAGCAGCTGACGGATGCTTTGTTTCTCTCCCACAATGATGTTTCTCTCTCTCTTCCTTCCTTTTTTTCTAAAATCAATAAATATATCCTCAGGTGAGGGTTAAAAAAATAAAATATTGTATGTAGTACCTTATGGTCCAAGGAATATCTGGAAAGAAGGTCCTAACCTATGAAGTTGATAGAGGCACTCCTGATCTGTCATGATCTTGCTCACAGTCGAAAATAAAGCAGGAAAGGTGGCCATAGAAAGAAAGGGAACTCTAGCGCTTGGTGCCATGCCCACAAGGTAGTCAGGCCAGCCCAGCAGTGAAGTACCAAACTGAGCCATTTGAGGAACTGATAGTAGAAGCATAGTACCTCAGACTATGGATGGAATGATAAAATCAGAAAGACTACTCAGAGGGCATTTCTCTAGTTATTCCTGGATTGCCTTAGTAAGGTAGTCAATGTCAAAATGGAAGGGAATACAGAGGTCATTGAGTCTGGTACACTAATATTCCTTGAAAAAAACTAAGCACCCAAAGACGAAATAGCACCGATAGTGGAGAAATTAATGCTACAGGTGTGTCTTGCTTTAAGGAAAACCAGATTACAAAATTCTAAACATAAAAACAGATAAAGGGTCATTATTACTTTACAAAGGAATTTCATTATTCAGTAAGTAACTCCCTGCAGCATTCATTAAGCAACAAGATCCCAAAGCATTGAAGAAGTGACTCAACTTGCAAACATTTTGTTTTCATGCAGTTTCAGCAGCCTGTCTGTTGAGGAAAGCAAGGTGCACTGACATTCTTTCTGTGACTGGCCATTGTGAGCTTAATCAGAATACCTGAGTATTTGCCAGAGCACACATGACTTGGGACAA
Organism: Anoura caudifer; assembly: GCA_004027475.1. NCBI lineage: Eukaryota > Metazoa > Chordata > Mammalia > Chiroptera > Phyllostomidae > Anoura > Anoura caudifer. The sequence goes on from PVKU01008295.1 coordinate 53,299, forward strand.
TTTATGGCATTTTCCCAGGGGGTGAGGTATGTGACTGTTGTTGCTTTTACTGAACAAAATGTGGAGCCTGAGCTGTTCACCAGAATAGGGAGGGGGAGGCGTGAGCTAGGGCTGGAGGCCCTTTCATGTTGGAGGCAGTAGCAGGATATTGCTTTCCTTCGTCTCAGCCACACCTTCAAGGCTTTTTAAAAAATGGGTACAATACCTTTTATCACAAAGGTATCTTAAAAATGGAACAGAAGTTGGGTGGAGCAGCAGTACCACAGTCCAAAATCTTTACCTCTGAACCGGCAGGGCGGGGTAAGCAAGGCACTCCTGGCCAAGTGTGTTTATCTTGGCCCACAGGACTAGCAGGGGTGTGAGGGCCCTGTCTGGCCACAAAGCTGAAGGGTTCTTCTTTTGCCTCAACTCCCTCCATTTCTAAGAGGTTTCCTATAAAGAGTCTCAACAAAGGGTTTTGATAGAAAAAAGGAGGGGTTATTCGGATTCATTACCTTTAAGGGATCCATTCATGAAAAAAAAGGGGAAGAGATCATGAAAGTGATAGCATAGGATTGTTTTTTTTCTATGTGCCTTAAGATGTTGTGCTTTGAGATTTCCCCATAAAAGCATGAAATTATTAGTCTTGGTGATGATTAGGAACATTCTCTTAGAGATGGCTATGCAAAAAGCCTCATGGAAATTTGAAATATAATGATAAGTAATATATATTGAGGGCTGTTCTAGGATATACATATATTTAGTCCTGATAACAACTCTACGTATCAGTCATTGTTATCATCACATCGTCCCTACTGCCCAGGCATGGACACAGAGTTTAAAAGCCCGCTGGTCGTGGAGGCTGGATTTAAACCCGGGCAGTATGACTCTAGAACTGGACATCCTAACAGCAGTGCTCTTCTACTTCTTTAAAAGTGGTTCATAAAATGAAATTTAAAAATACCCACAAATAAACAATTGTCTCAGAATCAAAGTGAAACAGAGGCAGGAAAGTAAAATAATAATAAAAAACAACAAAAATATTTTCTCCCAAACTACTGTTCCTCAAAATTTATTTTCACATAATGTTAAGGACTAATAACAGGGAAACTGTTTAATGTAATAAATAATAAACTCCTGTGATTTACACCAAAGGCAAAAAAAACCCCGCCACATTTTAATATACAAAGAGATATAAAATTATTTAAAGCAGGAAAAATAAATTAACAGCCTCACATTTTCAGAAGACCTATTGAAAAGAAATGTAGAAAACCTATGGGTGGTAGTCTCATAATGGATTTAGAAGAGAAGGAGAATGTCCCTAATATCTGAGTTTGAAAATTCACTCAGATTCCTCTGCGGCAGAAAATTCCAGGATTTTACCCTTAATCAAGGAAGTCAACCAAGCCCTTTCTCCCTCATATTTTGGTGCCAAAGCTAGTGATATTAAATTATGTGTTGCCTTTTCACCAACATGTAGTAATTGATGAACTTATGACCTTGTATCACTTTTCTTTAGAAATGTTCCCTCAAATGTTAAAAAAATTTACAAAAAATAGAAGCGCCAACAGAAATACATGTTGATAATTCAAAGAAGTGATTATGTTTCTCACTTCTGAAACACTACTTCAATAAAGTGTCTAGCAACAAAAAAATCCCAAATCAATTTTTTTTTCAGCTACAAAATTGATTTCTGGAAAGATTGGCTGACAAAGCAGTTGTATGAAGCATATATTTTAATTGAAAATACATAGTAATGTCAGCTATGATACAAATTTTAAAATATTAGCTACAAAGCTGAGTGCAAAGCCAGAAAGGGAAATTTCTAAGTAGCAGGAAATAGAGGGAATTTAAGTTATTGTAGTGAGTGGTGGATGCTAAGCAGGCCAAGGTTATGAGCGCTGGATGTATGCTTTAGAAGCTGATGTGTAAAACTCTCTGTACAATGGGGAAATATACCTGGAAACAGTCTGTCCCATTCATAAAGGTATCTAGAAAACTCTGGTCCAGAGACAGGCCTGGGATACAGCATAAGGCTGTAGCCTGAGAACAGGTTGCCTGCCCTGGGCCATGGGTGGAAGGAAAGACTTAAGGAAACCGGAAGTCTAAATCTAAGCTGTTCATGGGACCAGAATCTGCATACCCCAAGTTGAACAGAAACACACCCTGAATTTAAGGTAAATCTGGTCTAGAACTGGTGAAACTTGCGCAGCTCCAGCAGGGAACAAAGGAAAACGACTCCAGAAGGAATCTCCACAGGTCAGGCTGTAATCAGTATAGATGCAGGAGGCAACCCTCTCTGAGGATGAGCTCACAGACGGAAATTAAGAAGGACGAGCGAAACTCACTGCTTAAGAGTTCGTTCACTGATTCAATTAATGGAAGAATACTATTAGAAAAGTTAAACTATTGACACAGAATTATCTAAAAGAGAATTAAAAATAAGTATATTAAGAATAATTTGTGATAATAGAGTTAATATTGGGGATAAATTCATAAGAAAAAGGGAATACTGAACAAGGGGGCATATTAAAAAAAGAACCAAATACAATTTATAGAAATATGCTCATTAAAAATAAAAATATACTGTTAAAATTAAAAACAAAAACTTAAGAGATGAGCTAGACAAAGGGCTAGATAAACCGAAGGCATAAGGAAAGCACTCAGAATGTTATCCAAAAAGAAAAAGAAATGGAAAATCTAAGCATTCAGAAAACAGGAAAGACAGGGAGGAGTAGGTCCAATACACACCTAATGGAAGTGCCAAAATCTTCCTTGGTAACACTTATTACATAAAAGGGGTGATGTCATCTAAATGTAAGAAATTTAGACATTAAAACAGAAAATATGGTTTCTACCTGCCTTTTCAATAGCTGTTTTGAAAATGTGCAAACTTAAATTAATTTTTCCTGCCCTGAGCTGTGGAGCTTCCCTATGGATTAGTTTTGTGTGGAGCCTCCAGGTTTCATAAGTTTGAGATGATTGTGTCTTTTTGCAAGCTCTCAGGCTCTAATGTGGATAACTCCGTATAATTCAATGAATGTGTTCTATGGAAGACAAATCAAGTGAATAACTAAAGGACATATAGCCCTCTTTTTCTTTTTCTTTTCTTTTGTAGCAGTTTTGGGAGAGTTAGTTTACATAACTGCACACTTCTCTCAAAAGTTGGTGCTCATAATCAAGAGCTTTAAGTTTTCTACCTTAGACCATCCCCTCCTCAAAAGCATCCAAAAATGGTCATTTCTGCAATACTCACAGAATATTTTGTTATCACATATGTCTTAGTTATTACCTTTATTTTTCACGTTTAAAAATAATTTTATTCCTAATTCTTTGATACCATCTTGCTTCCCAGTGGTTCATACTCTATATTCTTAAATTTTTATTTTCCTCAAGGATTTTGGTCCTCTTGCTCATTTGTAGAGAATTAGTAGAAAGGAATTATACTTTTGAAACACCCATCCACACCCATCCACACAGTGCTCCCCCATCCTCCACACACAGCCCAGAAGGGATCAGATATGCCTCCACTAGAGAAGAAAAGGCGGCAGCAATCCAGCATCCCAAAAGGCAGTGAAAAGAGGGTGTCTTCACTGAAAGACCCTCCACTGTTTTCTCTCCAAAAGCTAGTTCCAACTGGGTTTACCCATCACAGTAGGACAACAGGATGTCTAAATTTGATCAACATTATGTCTGATACTACATGAATGGGAAAGTAACAAATATTTGATTCAATATATTTCATGCAAGCATGCCTGACACCCAAGAAGACATGATTGTTATCATTCAAATTCATTTGGTTCAAAAAAGTTCCTATAATGGTTATGACTTAAATGTATGTGTCTTTCAGGTAATTACTGCAAGGTGAGAGTAATATTATCTTCTTTTTAAAAATCTCACTTAAAATATAAACTCTTTATCCAAAGAAACCTGAAACACTAATTTGAAAAAATATACACACCCCTATATTCATTGTAGCATTATTTGCAATAGCCAAGATTTAGAAGCAGCCCAAGAGTCCATCTATAGATGAGTGGATAAAACAGCTATGGTATATTTACACAATGGGACACTATTCAGCCATAAAAAGAAGGCAATCTTATCCTTTGTAACAGCATGGATGGACCTGGAGAATATTATGCTAAGTGAAATAAGCCAATCAGAGAAACACAAATACCATATGATTTCACTCATATGTGGGATCTAATGAACAAACTGAACTAACAAATAAAATAGAGACAGACTCATAGAGAGCAGGCTGACAGCTGTTGAGGTGGTGGGGTGGGGACTGGGTGGGGGAGGAGAGATAGAGCTAAAAAGAAAAAACTCCCGGACACAGACAACAGTGTGGTGAGTGCTGGGGTAAGGGGGGTTGGGGAGGTGGAGGGGAGTATAGGGGGATAAATGGTGATGAAGGGAGACCTGACTTGGGGGTGGTGAACACACGATACAGTGTGCAGAGGATGTGTTGTAGAACTGTGCACCTGAAACCTGTATTTTTGTTAACCAGTGTAACTGCAATAAATTCAATTCAAAAAGAAATTAAACATTAGCAAAAATAAAATAAAAAATAAGTACTTCAGCTGAAATATAAAATATGCATGTATTTAACATGAAGGCACAAATGCTAAGTATGATACAAATATATGAAATATAAAGCATTTCTTATGTTGGATCTTAGAAGTGATGTACTGCATATGTTTTTTGGGTCAGAAATTGTATAGGATTTGGTGAGCACAAGAAGGTTCTTGAAAAGCACCCCTGCTCTCCCCAGAATGGAGTGACAGAATTAGTTGTAAAATTTTCATTGCCTTGTGTATCTATAAAGTGCACCTCCTACCCAAAGAGCTGTATCACACCATAACAATTTTTATCTTTTATTTACATTTCTGTGAGTAGATATTAGAATTGAAACATAAACTTTATTTCTTTTCCATCAGGTTCTGGCTGTCTGAGGAATTCTTACTATAAAACACACTTTTCTTCTATCTCCTAACACTTGTAATTTTATGTCTTTATTTTTCTTAAAGAGATGGAGGTTGATTTATATGGTTACTGTGTGGGGTATATGAGTAGAATTTCATTTCTAGTGCATTCCATTCATTCACCAAAATAGCTATGATGTGCTAAGCCTAGTGTCTCTCAGCCTTAGTGTCTCCATCTGGAGTGTTGGACTCTAAAATTTGCTGATCCTAAGCAAAAAGTGCTCTTCCAGATTATCTGATAGTGTGCCATTACAACTTGTCTGCAAAGACGTTAGCTATGCTGTGCTTCCTAACGTTCCTACGCATTTACAGACCCCACTCCTGCCTGCAATGACCTTCTTTCCTCTTCATTGATCTAGTGACTCCACCCTCTTTAAAATTCAACTCAATGACAGCCTGGTCTCCTTAGTCTGGTTTAGAGCCTACTCCCTAGGTTCCCAGGGCCCCTGTGCCTTTCCCCCCTCCACAGCATTTATTGTGTTTTAGTATAAAATTCTGTGACAGATAAACTCTGAAGTGGCCCCCTATTATCCCTGCCTTTATATTGTTAACAGACTGTTGCCGTTTTGACTTGCACACTTACAAGATACAAGAAGTCTACCTGTTGGGGGGAGGCCCATGCAGCGAGGTTTTGAGTATGGTCTTCAGACAAGAGCCAGCAAGAAACCGAGGGCCACAGCATACTAGGCCCAAGGAACTGAATCTTGACAACCACCACATGAACTTGTAAGCGAATTTTTCCCCAGTTGAACTTTCAGATGAGACCTCGATGCTGGCTGACACCTTGGTTGCAGCCTTGTGAGATACCCTGAAGTGGAGGACCAGCTAAACCATGCCTGATGCCTTAGCTATGAAGCCACAAGATAATACAAGTATATTGTTTTATAGTGCTAAGTTTGTGAGTTTACTTACCAATTTACCTGTTTTACTCTTTCATTGGATTATAAACTTCTTCAGACTGGATGCCCTGTCTTATTCTCTCTAGTATCATCAGAACCTAACACTATGCCTGGAACATAGTAGCTGTGTAATAAATATTTTGTATACAGTGTGGTAGTGAAGCAAGTTTACTAGCTTTGTAGAAAGGCACTCAGCTTTCTGACATCAACTTTATGATCTTTGTTTCATTCAAGTTTTGAGTCTCATGTTTTCTCATGTGAACAATTAGAGGGTTTAGACTTAATATAGCTCAACTCAGCTGAAGCAATTTCCATATCTCAGTTTTTTCTTTTTAAAAGTAAGTATCAATCATGTATGACGCATTAATGACATTAATGATATGTATAATATATTTTTTAGTAGATGACTTATCTTCAATGTATTTCTCTGTTCTGGTATCTTTTTAACTCTGATATGTAAAAAACAGTTATGGCAAAATAGCATAACTTCGAATTTTAGAAATGATAACTCTAAAAAAAATCCTACAGGATTAAATAGAGCACAAAAACTAGAATGAACTCATACAAAATTAAAATGAATTTTAAAGAGGACATTGATGACATGTAGCATGACATTTAACAGCTTTTTTAATTAAGTGGACGAAAAACCAGATAGCACAATTTTAGACAGGAATTTCTTTTTCCATGCTGACAGGAAACATTTGTTTTGTTTTAGCTAGACGGTTTTTTAAAATGCTATTTATAATAGCTTTGCACAAGTGAAAAAAAAAGAGGTCTACAAATCCTCATTCCTTTCTAATTTTTTAACAACTTGGTGTTTAGTCCTTTTAAATGTTTCTTCCCCTTTCACTTAGTGTTGAGTGGATGGGAAAATCATGATTCGATCCTTCAAAGACTGATGAACAAGAGGCTTTTCATATTCTGGGCCAGCACATATGGAGAAAATAATTCTAATTAAGCATATCAGATAATTCTTGATGAAATCAGTTATCTATTGGTTGGAGGTACCTTTCCTTCCTCTCCACCCTCTTCCTTTTGAGTGTTATTTCTCCAAGGCCAAAAAAACCCAGGCACAGATGACATTGAATTTTTGTTGTTTAAAGAAGAGATAGTGAACACTTTTGTTTTATGTACGACTTGGGCTTCTCATCTGCTCATCTACGGACCTTTCTTTCCTTCTATTTTAATCTGTATAGACAACCCCACTGATGCCAGAGAGAGTTAACATTCCTTGTGGTGTCTCAATATTTTTACATCTCCCCTTAAGCACATCCTGTCCTATTATCTCCCATCATAAAAAAGTGGTAGGGAACAATGATCAAATTCACTCTCAAGTCTAACAATAAATTACAATAGGAAGGAGCCACATCAGATAGAGGGAAAACATCTTCCAATAGTAAACAAAAATATTCTTCTGAGGGAGACAGTAGAATCTCTATTTGGGGAAATTTTAAAGCAAGGAGAAAACCATTTATTTGGGTAGCATACTTTTGAAGGGAAAAGTCAGAGAAGATAAAGCTTCCTGACTTTTTTCCTCCACCATCAACAACATAAAAGTAGTTAAGGAATATTAAGGGTATACTATATTTATTACGTATACCACCAGCAATAATAATCTACCCAATGATGCCTCTTGCAATGAAATGAAATAGTTCCATGGCCCAGGACCTGGAATCTGAAGGAGCAGTGTAGGGAAGCTCAGAGTTCATTCAGGTGATAGCACTCTGCAGCAATTACAGCTAGGGCTGTGGGCTCGTGGACATGGACAACAGTGGGGTGACTTCAGGGGTATAAGGAGACTAAATGGCAATGGAAAAATAACAATAAAAATTTTAAAAAAGAACTAGAGTTTTGGAACTAAATAAATGAAAGTTTGAAGTTCTCTCATTGATTGGCTAAGCCACATGCTGTGCAAGCTACTTAAGCTTCCTAAATCTGTTTCTTCACTGTCAAAATTCAGATTATGAGTCCTCTTATACAGAGTTATTGTGAACACAAAGTAAAATAACATAAGATAATACTCTCAATACGGCCTGGTGCAGAATAGATAATATATGGGTAATAAATTAAACTGACAGATTAGGGAAATGAAGACTAGATGTTAAGACCTGCCAGGGATGTGTAGTTACTTACAGAACTTTTGATGGAATGAAGGCGATTGCTTCTACACAGTCAAAGTTTTGTTTTACCACCATTTTTCTATTTAATTGCCATAGCAGTTGTTTGAGAAAAGTAGATGCTGTCCCTTTATTACTAAGAGAGCAGGAGAAGTAGAGAGAGAGAGAGAAGTCGGTTTAAATAAAGATATGATGATACGAGTTTCAATGAACAGCTGAAACCAACAAAGTTAGATTAATCCTCTATCCCCCCAATAACTTTTCACAGTCTGAGCTTTTGTTCCCTGGATGCATGTATACATGCATTACAGAGGGATGTATCTAATGTGTCCCTTCAGATTTAAAAAAGAGCTGGTGAAACTGTGAATGTGAAAGCAAAACCACAGGGGCTGCCTCACTTGGTTATCGGAGTTGTGGCAGAGCGAAAAGCCAGTGATAGGCTGACAGTAGGGATCAGATCCCTCAGACGTCTGTAAGCTGCGCGATATGTTGTCATTTTGGGATTCTGGTGACAGATTCCAGGAGCTCATGGGACAATGTGATGTCCCAAGAACTTTCAGCACATAGAGATAAAGGACTGTGTCATTATCCAATTTTTCTGTTTTTAATTTTCCACTAAGCATGCACTTCATTTAATAAAAATATTGTCCCTGTTCTTTTCTCACATGGAATTTAATTTTGGATGATTGGAGCGTTTGTAGTACCCAGCCCTGAACCTTGTGAAGTTTCAGAGTGGAGTTTAGAAATCTCTGCCTGAGTGTGAAGTCTCCCAGGGTTAATGACATGATATCCATAAGCTTTTTTTCAGCAGGTTTCAGTTTGAGATCTAGAATTTCTGGTCAACATCTCAAGTACCTAATCCTGTATTCAGAATTTAGTGTTTTTTGAGTGTCTCCATCACTGCTTACAGAAGAAGGCACTATGCTAGGCCCCAGGAGAGATGTGAAAGTAAAGGACAGACCATCCTTTCAGTAGTACAAATAGTAGGATGTTGGTGGGACTTTTCTTGTTGCACTGAGATGGATGTGCAGGGTCCCAGATTCATCAATTGGTCCTGACACTTCAACATGGCTTTACTAAGAGATCCCAGAAGTGCCAGCCCTGTGGAAACCAAATGTAATGTTTCTTCTCCTCCTTACACTCTCCACACCACTTTGCTGAGAAAGTACAGGAACATGGAGAGAGTGGATGAGTCGGTATTCTTGGGAAGCAGTTTTTCCTTTGGGGAGGGAGATATAGTGGGTATTTTCCACTCTCCAGAGCCAAGTTAGTTGCTGAGGCCAGAAAGTAGGGGGCTCTAAGAATCCCTCTTACAAAAGTTGAGGATGCCTGCAAGAAGGGGAACCTGGCACCTGCTCCCTGACTTTCCAATATGAGAAATGGCAGTACTGAGGAGCTTGAGAGGGCATGGAACAGCACGTGGTGAAGACGCTTCAGTCAATGGGAGAAGCACTTCAACTACAGCGGTTAGGTAAAACAAACACAGCTGGTCCGTTTCTTTTTCCTCCTTCCACCCCAAACACTTGAGGAATGAGACTCGAAGAGGTGGAGTGAGAAAAGGGGCATTAAAAACAGAGCTAGGGCATGCCCAGCATCCACAACAGTGCGCTGAGCTGGGGGAAGGAGTGAAAGAGCAGAGGGAGAGGAGAAAGATTTGCACTAGATTTGAAGTTGAACCTTTAAACTGGATTGAGCATTTAATTGCTGAAAGTGACCAGTAAGCTTCAGAATCTATTCAAAGGACAACCAAAGATGATTCAGTGGAGCCAGTCTGAAAGTTTCCATTGGAGAAAAATAACCTTGTTGTTACATTCATTCCTTCATTCAACAAAGAGTAGCTGAAGGTCTGCATCGCGCCCTGCACTGTTCCAGGCCTTGGAGATTTAGCAAACCGGGAACAAAATGGAGTCCCTGCTCTTTAGAGCTTACGTCCAAGTGGGAGAAAGACAAAACAGACAACAGTATGGTTGCACACTGAATTCTTCATAACCATACCCTTCCTGTGGTAGAGGATGTGCTTCTAATATTCATTCAATGGAATGGGATTCTATTTTGTTGGCTCCCATGGATAGACTCAGCTCCAAGGTTGCTGCCATACTCAGGGAGTATTTGTTATCTAGGGATAGGGATAGGCTTTTTTTTTTTTTTTAAAGGTGGATTTATTTATTTATTTATGAACCACCAAATCAATGAATTGTGATGAAATGTCCACTGTACGCAGCAAATTGTGTAAGAGGAACTTATAGAGTTAGCAGGACCAGAAAAAAAATTTAAACTAATTGTCTTTTCTTAAATGTATGGGGAAATTCTAAAAAAAAAAATATTCTAGACTTTTACAAACTCCAAAGAAATCTGGCTTTAATAAGAGATCCAGGTATTTCCTTTCTGTGGGGAAAAAAAAATCTCATCATTTTCATCTCATTCTTACCAAGCTTGCTTCTTTTAGTGTAGATTTCTCATGATTTTAAGAAGTCAATTATAGGGGAAAAATGACAGTAGGCACTGCTGGAAAATAAATAAGATTTAAAGTTCAAAGAAGTCAGATATCAGCTTACATTGGGATGTGGTAAATTTATATGGCTTTTTGCAGTGAAAAGACAAAACAAAACACCATCACCACCACTTAGATTAGAATTCCTTTAAAACAAAAACAACTGTGTTTTTGCTTGAGCTCTGCAGGCCAACATTAAGAAACATTATGGGTGCAGGACACGAGAATTCTGAAGGGACTTAGAGACAAGAGAAAAGGGATGTGAGCCCTGTGCCCCTGGTGTGCTGTGACCGATGGAACTAATAAACATGCACTTAGAAGACTTCCAAAAGGACACTTTGTGATTGTAAACAATGCTGCCATGAACATAGAAGTGCTCATGTTCTTTTGAATTAGTGTTTCAGGTTCCTTCGGATATATTCCCAGAAGTGGGATTGCTAGGTCAAAAGGCAGATCCATTTTTATTTTTCAAGGTATCTCCATACTGCTTTCCACAGTGGATGTACCCATCTGCATCCCCACCAACAGGTGAAGAGGGTTCCCCTTTCTCCACATCCTTGCCAGCACTTGTTAGGTGATTTATTGATGATGGCCATTCTGACAGGTGTGAGATGGTATCTCATAGTGGTTTTAATTTGCATTTCTCTGATGATCAGTGACATTGAACATCTTTTCACATGTCTATCAGTCATCTTTATGTTCTCCTTGGAGAAGTGTCTATTCAGGTCCTTTGCCCATTTTTTGATTGGATCATTTGTTTCTATGGTATTGAGTTTTGTAACTACTTTATAAATTTTGGATATTAACCCTATATCAGATGCATCAGTGAATACGTTCTCCCATTCTGTGGGTTGTATTTTTATTTTGTTGATGATTTCCTTGCTGTGCAAAAACTTTTCCATCAATAGATGAGTGGATAAAACAACTATGGGACACTTATACAATGGGATACCGCTCAGCTGTAAAAAAGGAGAAACTTTTTCCCTTTTCAACAGTATGGATGGACCTAGAGAACATTATTGTAAGTGAAATAAGCCAGTCAAAGAAAGACAAATACCATGTGATTTCACTTACATGTGGGATCTAATGAACAAACTGAACTAACAAGGAAAATAGGGACAGACTCATAGATGGAGAGCGGGATGACAGCTAGTGGTGGTGGGTAGGGGGGAATTAAGGGGTGGAGGAATTGAGCAAAAAGAAAAAGGACTCATGGACATGGGTAACAGTGTGGTTACTGCTTGGGGGAAGGGGAGTATAAGGGGGATAAATGGTAACAGAAAAAATACAATAAAGATTAAATAAATACAAAAAAAGTCAATTATAAAGTCAAGTAAATTGCCTTTTTAAAAGCTCTTTTTAACACAGGTCTGGAAAAAAAAAGGACACTCTGCGTTTGATATATGGTTACAGAAAGTGATGAGTGGGCTATGATAGATGTTCACTCTGATGAGGAATGAGTGAGCATTCCTCATTTCTCAGCACCTGTGATCAAATGTGGAAACCCTTTTACATTTAAACTCAGCAGAGTACATCCTCTTACCTAGAGAGAAAACATGGCACCATCCAGGAGTTTGAAAATGCCTCTCTGTCAAAGATGCCATTCTTCTTCTTCTTTGATTAGCTGAACCATAGGGGTTGGTTACCTCTTGTACAAGCCATGCCCCTCCCCAACAGGCACAGATGCAACTGAAAGACAGATTTCTTGGAAAGCCAATGGGGAGGTGGGCAAAATTATTTAGCTTGTGATTTCAAAGCTGAGTTGATGCAATGCTGTGAAGAGAAACCTTTAGAAGCCTTTAAGTCTGAGTGAGGGGAGCCCAAGGCTTCCTGAGCACTCTGAAATTACTTCATATGACATTTCACATTGTCTTGTAATGACAGCTTTTCTTAACCTTCTTTAACTGAATAGAGACCTTGTTTATTTTGCCAATCCTTGAATCCCCAGGGTCTGGTATAGTCCTGCCTCATAACAATTATTTCCTGATTAAAGGGACAAGTGACATGGAAGCTCTAGAGGAGTGACATAGGTTTGTGGGGTTTAGACATGTCTGTTTTAAGGTTCCTCAATGGAAACTGTCCTTCCCACAGCAATCACGGAGGGCGGCATAGACACCTTGCAGAAACAGAATCGGGCTGTCTGACCATGTAACACTCATATGCTTTCAAGCACACAGTTCAGGTCAATGTCCTCTGGGGTCAAACCTTTGTGTGGGAGAAGTGACGGTTGGCTACTTTTAGGCTCAGATTTATTTGTGATGCATGACATACATGTATGAGCCAGGTGTGAAAAACATAGACCAAGGGACTGCATATCTGAAGTTCACAGAACTCTTTAGAGATAATTATGCAAATGTCAGTGTGGTTAAGAACCTGGTGACAGGGCCAGCTGGTGCCAGAACCCGAGCTCCATCTGGCCGTCTGGAGTCTGACTGCAGCACTAATTCCTCTCTGCCCCTGACTCACAAGGCCTTTTCTGGGGGAGGAGGGCATGTAAAGTATTACTGCTTTGCACATGGATATCTGAAATGTATTCCCACAATCTGTAGTTCCAACTTCTTGACAACATAGCCATCTATCTACCTTGATGGACATGTGTGAGGCACCTTAAAAGATTTTCAATTGCTTTTTTAAAATTTGCAATAGCTATACATGTCTTTTGAACATTTTTCAGTCCATTCAAAAGTGCGGAGAAAAAAAGTATAAGTACTAGCCATCCACCCTCCTCAGGCCCCACCATTTCCCAGTGGGTAATCTAATTAGCAGTTTGATGTGTACCATTCAGTCCTTTATATGTATTCATGAGAGCACATACCAATTACATACACATATGCATATGTATATGTATATAGACTTTTTAATTAGAAAAAAATGAGATCATTGTTATGAGTTGAACTGTTTCCCTCCCAAATCAGATGTTAAACTCCTAACCCTCAATACCTTACAATGTGACCTTGTTTGGGTAAGGTTGTTGAGAATATATATATATATATATTTATTCAGAAGTAGAATTTCTGGGTTCATGGTAATTCTATTTTCATTTGTTTAAGGAGCTGCCATACTGTTTTCCATAGTGTGTGTGCCATTTTACATTCCTACCAACAGTGCACAGGGTCCCAATTTCTCCCTATTCTCACCAACATTTGTTATTTTGTGTGTGTTTAAATAGTTACCATCCTAATGGGTGTTAGACTGTATCTCATTGTAGTTTTGATTTGCTTTCCTTAATAATCACTGTTAAGCATCTCTTCATGTACTTGTTTGCCATTTGTATATCTTCTTTGGAGAAATGTCTATTTAAATCTTTTGCCCATTTAAAAAATTGGGTTGTTTTATTTTGTTGTTGTAGTCACTGAACTGTAAGAGTTCTCTGGATATTAACCCCTTGTCAGACATGTGATTTGCAAATATTTTCTCCAATTCCATAGGTTGCCTTTTCACTTTATTAATTGTGTTCTTTTAGGAACACCATTATTCTTACACCCTGAGACAAATGTGAGTATTTCTGTAGGATAGATTCTTGGGGTGGAATTCCTGGTTAAACCTCTAAAAGCTGTACCAATTTAGACTCTTACCAATAATGTATGACCATTCCCCCATCTCTATTCCCTTGTTAGCACTACACAAGAGATATATTATAAAAATTGACATAGATGTTGAAAAGGATATTTTTATACACAGCCACTCTGTTCTTCAAACAGTAAAAGCCTGTTACATCATGGTTAACTGTTAAATGTATTTTGGTCAAATAATGTTCCCTGGACCTTTAACACATACATATAGTAAAAAAATATAACCCAGAAATTGGTTCTGCCCCTAGCCTTAGGGTAAAAAGCTTTTACATTTTTACGAAAAGCTCTATAATTAGTTCTTTTACCTTAAGTGATTTACTTTAATGAATGCTGCCATTTTATAAATTGAGTAAATAAATCCACTCCAATTCATAGCTAGAGAAGTTATAGGAGAAGCCAGCATGCCAGAGTGGCTCAGTCTGTGCCAAGGATTCAATCTTTCCGCCCAGAATCCTTCCCAGTGCCAGCCCCTCTGCACCACCATCCACTTCGTTTCGGGGGCTGGAGGAGCCAAGCCAACCGAAATGTCTGACATGGGGCTGGAGGGCTACGCTGTCCCACAGACTTGGTGGGAGGTGTTCAGGGCACTGGGAAAAGGACCTGGCCCATAAGGATATATTGTGGTTATATTTTAAAACATAATTACAGGAAGATAATTGTGCTTTTAGGTCTTGGGACCAGAAGGGGACAGAAGCGATGAGGTTCTTGCCCTTAAATCATACCACTTGTGTAAAGGTAGATGCGGTCCCCACGCTAACATTAGGAAGGTTTCACTAAGACACCTGGTCCTTATGTGTTGTCCCTTCTTTCCCTGCTGGGACTCCCCACAGAGCACTTGTGAAGGGCGAACTATGCTTACGGATGAGCACTTACTGTGCTGTGTGATTCTGGATTGGAACATGGGTGTTTCACTGCTCCTAAGTCCTCTATTGCAGTTTATTAAAAACCAGAGAAGTGGGGCCTCATGCTTCCATACAGCTTTTTTAGTTTATTGGCTCTATTTGCTTGTAAAAATATGTTTTCAATTACACTTAAAACATTTGATTCAACTGACTTTGGGAACGTCAGATGTATTGTTTTTCCTGCCCACATCCCATACGTTCTGGTTTCCTGGGGACTGAAGGTGCAGTGTGCACTGACATCAAATGGCCAGTGATAGAACAGAGTCTTGGGAGGAAGGTGCAGAGGAATCTTAAGCTGTAAATAATAGAGGAGTAACAAAAATCAGTGTTTATTCTGGACTCACTGTGAGCATGACAGATTACGGGCATGACCATAAATGACAAAACTGTATGTAAAACCCAAAGGAAAAAAAATGAGACTGCTTGGGACACAAGATCAAAACAGGAAATGTCGGTTTGAGGTGAACCTCTTTTCCTCAGATAGGACTTTCTAGATTTTTTTTCAGACAGCCATATCTAATTATTTTTCTTTGACAATAATGCAAAATTGGAAAGAGCTTTAAAACCACAGGCTCAGTGGGCCTAAAGGGGACATTTTTTGTTTTCCTCAGAGAAGTAATAGCTTACAATAAATTCTTCATAGTTATTATTATTGGCCTTTATGTCCAGGCCCTGGACAAGGAAATATTGTTTTATTGAATGCTGGTTAAATATTCATCTGTCCAGACAGAATGCATAGATGGATTATCCTGGCCATGCCCCAAACAGGAGAAGGGAGGCCACAGTGAAAACTTAAGTGGGAGTTTTGACTAAAGTGCCATAAAAGTACCCCCCACTCCCATACACATGACCCTGGTTGTAAATTCTAAGGGCCAACTACAAGTCAACTCTGCATTATCCATGAGTCACATATCATATGCAGAGCAACCAGGGGCTCACAATGCTGAGCTAGCCACCACCAGAGAAGGATATTTGCTTCCTACTCTTGTTCTTCCTGCTTAACTAGATATTATAGTTGTTCCCACTTCCAGCCTAGGACCTTAAAGTGCAAAACTGTCACTTGGGATGCTGATTAAAAGTGCAGATTTCTGGCCAGATTTCAAACATGAGATTCTAATTCATCAGAGCTAGCTGGGGATGGGGACCCACAATGCAGGTAGTCCTTGGGCCATACTACAGCACACTCTAGGAAACCCTGCCCAGGAGGAGGATGGGGGGAACTGGCTGGGTGTTGTGGAGATCAGTTTTTTCTTGCCATGATTGCTAAGGGCCTGTCTCAGACCTTTCTTCATGTCTTGCATGTTCGTTGCTAAAGACTTCTCTTAATTTTGAGCTTCTTTGAACAGACTTGTAACTATTCACTTTTTATAGAACCCTGATCAAGCCTTGAATCTGTTACTTTGTCTCTGATATCTGTGCTCCTCTAATGACCATTTGTGCATCCTTTATTCGTTCTTTCACTCAACCAGTACTGAGTACCTGCACTTGGTTTCAGGCTCTGTGCTGGGGACACTTTGCTTAGTAAGACAGACACAATTCAGGTCATCATGGGACCTAGTCCAGCAGGAGACAGCCATTTAATTAGAACAGCTACAGTGAAAGTATCAGATGCCACAGAGGGATATGGGGCAATGTGATCCAGTCCGGGGATCAAGGAAGGCTTCTGGAAATATTTAGGGAGCTGGGAGGTGATGTGAAGGCAAAGTGTTCAGGCAGAAAGACAGAGCTGTATGAATGAAAACCCTTAATGATAAGAGAGGGCATTTGCAGAGAACATTGTGATTCTAGTGAAGAGGGGCTGGTGATACCAGGTGGTGTGGCATGGAATGGGTCTGAAAGATATGGGCAGGCCCAGACCAGGCCTGGCAAGTTCAGTGATGGAGTTTGGGCTTTAATTAGAGGGCCATGAATTACTCGTGTCTCTGAAAGATTTTAAACATGGTTGGGTCACAATCCAGTCAGTACTGAGAAAGAAGGCTACAGCTGCCAACAGGCAGATGGTGCAAATGATTCAGAGTGAAGTTCTAGAAGGCAAGAGGGGTGGGATGAAGAGCACCCACAGAATATGTGAGGGAAGAGATGCAGGAAGAGAAATATCTTTTCTACTGTACCAAGAGGAAAGGAGCAAAGGGTAGAATGGCTTGCAAGTAAGATGTGTTTGGTAACAGTAAGTTGAGGATGTTTTTATAGAAATTTCCTGCTAGTGAGAAAAGAGTGACATTTGAGGTGTCCCTGGAGCATTTCAGGTAATGAGAGTTTCACAGTGAGATAAACTTTGCAACTGGTTGATATGTAGGATAAGCCAGGGGCTCAATCTTATCAGCCAAAGAATGACACTAGCTATTTAGAAGTGTACTGAAACTATTTTTTTTTTTTCAGGTTTTGAGTGTATTTAACATTAAAAAAAAAAACGACTATAAAACATGAAGAAGTCAGGGACATACTAAGTCTCACAATATGCATAAAAGCCTTTTGTATACTGTAAAGTTGTATGACTAGATTAGATTGTGATAGATCGTAAGAAAACAACATTTAAGACAATAGAAAATCATGACATCTGATCAACCTTAGTATGTAATGATGCATTTCAATATCAGAAATCTCTTAGTTCAAATTCTCAGTGCATTTTCAGCTTTCTGAACCGTGCTAGACATTTTCCTACCAAAGAAGGATGGAGCCAGCTTTTCTAGGCACAAAGCTACACCATTTTCCCATTTGTCCTAAAAGCAAGTTTAAACTGAGAAACCATCTTATGGCCTGAAAAAAAAAAAAAAATTACAGTTTCATTGAGAGGCAAAGTTCAGCCCCTTCTTTTGTCAGAAAGTTCTAACAACAGAAAAGGGCTTCAATGGGGACTGCCTGCCCAAGCAGACTTTTCTCACAAATGCATAACATCAGACAGATTTGGACAGATTTGGAATGTGCCATTCTTTGTGCAAAAACGTTTTTCCACTCTCGGCCTTCCAAAACCCAGAGTTCAAAGCTTCACTACTACTTTTTTCTGTGGGAGCAAATTGACCACAACACTATTAGAAAAAGACGTGAGTCAGTGTGTTTGGCTCTTTGTTTCTTTGTGGTGTTCTTTGGAAAGAAAAGATTGTAAGGAAAGAAAAGCAGGGAAAAAAAGACTAACTTCCTTTGCATCTTTTCCTCGAGGGGTGTTTGCTTAAAAAAATAATAACCCCTAACTAGGCTATTATTGAGATTTATATTAAGTATTTCCAAGTTTTGAAACAGGAACAAAGTCCACCATGCCCTTGTGAGGTAAGCTTTTGTTTTTCTCATTATACAAATAGATAAATCGAGTCACTGAGCAGTGAGGTAATTTCCTTGATCTCAGTTGCATTAGATGAAAAGAAAGCATAAACTCAAGGTTTTGGATTCCAGGTACCCCTTTGATCATGCTTTTATTGGAAGCTGACAATCAAAATGTTAATAATCCATTATACTGTGCATTAGGGAGGTGAGCTTTTCTAGCTTAACAGAAATTCTACAGCACATAATTTATGCATACAGTTGACTGTTGAACAACATGAGTTTGAACTGTGAGGGTCCACTTATACCCAGATTTCGTCCCCCACCCCCGTATGCCTTCCATCACTAACTGGGAGTCCATGTTCTGAGGTCTGTATGCATTGTTCTAAACCATTTTATATAGGGACTCGTGCATCTGTGGCTTTTGGTATCTGTGGGGGTTCTTGGAGTCAATTCCTTGCAGATTCCAGGGACAACTTAAATTTTGGGGGAGAAAAATGTTTTACACTGTGCAGGGATTTGCTGCCCCTAACCTCTGCATTGGTCAAGGGTGAGCTCTGTGTGTGTGTGTGTGTGTGTGTGTGTGTGTGTGTGTGTGTGTGTATACATACATTATTGGAATGGTTATTCTCAAGTTTCCCTAATCTCTATGGAATGACACATTTGGGATAATTAAAATTTGTCCAATAACTGATACTTTACATGCATAAGAATCAAAATATGCTTGTTTTGACATATTTAAATTACATAATTTTCTTCATTCTCAAATGATGCTACTAAATATGTTAATATTTATATTCAGCTGTAATTCAGTGACCCCCTCAGGAACTTCCTAAGGCTATGTGACTATTTGTTTCTTCAATAAATGCCTTTATGCTTTTAACATTCTTATCTTTTTATGAATTCTTTTTCTCTTCCTTTCTGCTTAGGCTTCCATACTTCTATTCTTCCTGCTGTCAAGTATGTCTACTCAAGCAGGTACTCAAATCTGCACTGTTCTTAGGGTTCAGAGAACCATGTTTGTTAGAATCATTTGAAAAGTAGAAGTGAACAGGCTTGAAGGGAGGACTTCATGTGCTTGCTTATGATGATGAACCTTACTGACCACTGTCATTTATTCTCTGAGTCCTTTGGACTTTTGTCCTCAGTTGTGTTCTGGAGGGTGGAAGTCTTCAGGAATTGGAATTCTAGATAAATAAAAAGTTACCTTAAATACATTTAATTCTAAAACTCAACTTGGAATAATGGAACTTTTCTCCAGTGAGTAAGATAGTATTCGTGCAACAAGCAATGGTTGAAGGCAGAGGGCCTGACTGTTCCAGACTGAGCTGCAGGATCGCGTAGGGCTCAGGTTGCCCTTGGGACCATCAGTGCTCATTGTACCTTGTTGACAACAAAATTAGGGAGATTTCACAACAATTTTAGTTGAAAGAATACCAGATAAAAGATAGTTTACCATTTTGTCCATTTTTATATATGTGTGTGCAATGTCTGAAAATATGTCTAATAAGATGCTAAAGTCTTAGTTTTTTGGCACCTAGGGAGTTGAACAGAGCTTGAATTCATTACCTTTGACGGTCATTGAGTGAGAGCCTTTGGCTGGTGCAGATGGCCCCAGGGAAGGCTCACCACACCTTGATTAGCATGAAAATGCACAAAAAGTGGTCTTCCCTTTGAACAAAAAGAACAAAAGGGGTTCTTACACTTCCTGTGCATTTATGTTCCAAGTGGCTTTTCACTGGTTTTTGTGCCTTTCAGCTGCAAACCAAGGATTTAGGTAAAAACAGTCTTGCTGCTGTCTAGCATAGGGCTTGAAACATGGTGGGTTCTCAACAGCTTTCTGTTGAATGAATGAATAAATGAATGAATAGGTGAGGTTAAGATTGGAGTCCTAAACAAATAAAATTAGGATAATTGAACTTGAGGGACAAAATCTTTTAAAACTCTCATGCTCTTTCTTCCTTTGTCTTTTTGAACTCAGATGCCTTCACTGTAGCTTGCAATTTCCCTTATTCTAACTTTGGGCTCTTAGTGCCCCTTTTTTCTTCCCAAGGAAGCCTGAGTTGAAAGACTTCTTGATAATTAAGGTATTGTGATAAAAAGGTTAGGACTTTTTTTAAAACCAGAAAAATGAAATTTACATAAGGCAGGATTCTGGTGTCCTGACACTGAATGTCGTAGGGAGTATGCATGTGGTATGCTTAAGGTACATTACTGTGTCGAAACGCAGGGGCTAGCGTGCATTTGCGATGTCCACAGCCTCAATGGGAGTGCCGTAGAGCACAGCAGCATAAAACTCCAAAAACCCATGGGTTGAGCTAAGACCTCAGCTGAGATGCGCAGGACTGCCACGGTTTTTCCCAGATGATGGCACAGCTGCCTATACATGATGTGCATTGCTATGGTGAAGGGAGGGAGTGGCCTTGAACTGGGAAGAGATGTGCAAATCATAGGAATTTCTTCCTTTGGGGAACTGGTGGGGAGATTGAAGTAGTCCCATTCAGTACAAGCAAACAAGTAACAAGAACAAAACCAAAACAAAACAAAACAAAAATTCCTCCTCCCTAAAAAAACTCCTCAAACCTAGAAGGCCAGGAATGTAAATTAGTGCATAAATAGGCCACACTACCACCATGAGAAGCTAACAGCAGCATGCTGGAGTGGAGGTCAAGTTCATTCAGTAGTCTACAAGGCAAAGAGATTTTTAGGACCCGTATCTGCAATATGTAGAAAGCTACATTTGAAGCTTCTACTCACCCAAATGCCCACTATGCTGTCACTTAAGTAAACATTCAATAATCAGTACTTATCAAATACTTTACTGAGCACCTTCTGAGTTCCAGATACTTTCCCAAATATTATTTTATTAAACATTCATGACAATCCTGAGTGGTAGACTTATTTTAGAGCAGAGGAAATGAAGATTCAGTGAGACTCACTGTCTTGACCAGTGTGGCTGTGCTGCTAGGTGGTGGAAGCAGGAGTTGACCACATGAATTACTATGCTAAATTCAGTGCTTTTACTCACAACACTACGGTGGCTTCTCATAGATGATTTCAGATGTTTTGTTATTTTCCCCATAAATGCATTTTGGCATTAATTAAAAGGGAGATTTTAAAATATCCTTTAAAAAAATACAGGCTGGTTTAAAATGGATTGTGTGTTCTTTAAAATCATGAACTGTGCAGAAGATAACCTACAGAACAATTCCTGCTGATAATCAGTGGCATTTCTTATGTTGCTGGTTCTTCCATCACTATAGATCTGTTTGTTCACAGACTATTAATAGGATGTTGTGAATGATTCTTTGGGGATAAAATGTCCATGATGTACAAGTTAAAGAGGAGAGCATAGGAATCTCATCTATTGGTTTCATATTCTGGATCCCTTACTTATAGCTATTTGAGAGGAAGTTACTTAACCTCTCACATAGTTTCCTGTCTCATAGGAAGTGATTGGGATAAAATGCAATAATATAAGAGCTTTTAGCATTCTGCTTGGCATAGAGTAAACTTCCAATACACATTAACTACCATTATTGTGGAGACTCTGGGTTCTAGCTTTTTGAAAAGCACATTTTCTTTTTTTTTTTTTAATTTACTTTAATTGTTGTTCTTGTACAGTTTCCTGTCTTTTACTCCCATCCCAGCCCACTGCCCCAGCCCTCCCCACCTTCCTCCCATTTTCACCCCCCTAGTTTTTATCCATGTGTCCTTTATACTCGTTCCTGTAAACCCTTCCCCTTTTCCCCGATCTTCCCTCCCCTCTCCCCTCTGGTGACCGTCAGTCTGTTCTCAATTTCAGTGTCTTTGGTTATATTTTGCTTGTTTGTTTGTTTTGTTGGTTAGGTTCCTATTAAAGGTGAGATCATATGGTATTTGTCTTTCACTTCCTGGCTTATTTCACTTAGCATGATGCTCTCCAGTTCCATCCATGCTGTTGCAAAGGGTAGGAGCTCCTTCTTTCTTTCTGCTGCATAGAATTCAATTGTGTAAATGTACCATAGTTTTTTGATCCATTCATTTACTGATGGGCACCTGGGTTGCTCCCAAAA